>LD361143.1:4482-18166 GCA_001465055.1 Ptychodera flava | reverse complement strand
TTTTTATGGACGGCGTCCAGAGCGTACCGAGTACGTTTGAATATCCCACCATTATGACCACTCTCGTAGGTTCTCGCGCTTTTATACGGGAGTTGGGGCTTTAAGCACCTGTGCATTTGTTTATGTGCGTGTGCTTCTCGATATCCATTGTGCTGAAGTTGTGTAGGTCACAGGCCGTTCACGTTCCAGCTGTACTTTGATGGTTGACGAATGCGTAGTAATATTGGTCATGTGCTTGGGTTCAATAATGGCGGTTGGTTCAAATCGCGCGGACGCCCTTACCAACTTTGAACCTTGCTGTAAACAGCAAGAAGGTGGTTTTATATATCCTTGAAGCCGTCCATAGTCACACAATTTAGGTCTCCTATTAATATGACCAGGGATTTCAGTCATCGAAAACATGAAAAAAAAGTCAAAAGATACAAATAATGTCCCTTTAAAGGCGCCCTTCTCAATCCCTGGTTCTCGCATTAATTAGCGAATGTGTCAACAGCCTATTAACAGTTTGTCATTATTTTGTTTCCCATTGAATATTTTATCAACTAAATAATATTTATATTAGATAAATCTGATAATTGAGTGGGGGCTTTAAGCAGAAAGTGATAATGGTGCACTTCCGTTGTTTGCCAATTTAGCATGTCTCTTTTTTTAATAATTGGGATAACCTTACCAGTGTTCACGCTAGGATTTTTTCTTTTTAGCCACACTCCATTAGTGTGGCGAATTTAGTCCAGAAATTTTTATCCACAGACGAAGTTTGTTAGCCTCACAACTCAAATGTGAAAATTGAATAAAGGAAAGACGTGATATAGCGAGTCACACTTGGTAGTGACTTCATTACTTAAACCAATCAGCTGTGTAACTTGAACAAACGACTGCTTACACTATAAAGTAGTTAACAACAGGAGCTGTCCATGGTACACTCAGCAGGTAAGTACTAGAGTGTCATGTGCACATTGAGTTCAGGCATTTAATAACACAACACAGGTAAGTATTAGTTCATTGGCACATGCAGTTTAAAGTTTCCCAAAATTCAGAGTCAACTTCTGTGTCTTTCAAAGTTTGTTGCAGAGCATTGAGGCCTTGCTGGAACAAATCAAGGTCAGATTGAATAGTGATAACAGTTTCCTTTGCTCCCTTTCAAACAGTGTGCTCAGATTTCGTCTCTCTTTTTAGTGGGTCCATATGGCAAATGCCTCATGGAAACTGAAATCAGAAATAGGTGGGCCCTCTATATTTATTTGCAAAAGTCTACTAACAGATGGTGTTCTCAATAAGTTTTTTGAACTTGTTTTAACTTAATTGTATTGTGAGAGTCCCCTTTCACACTCAACAGTATGTCGACTTCTCAAATAAATAACTACTAATGTACACACATTTGCGTAAACATCACTGTCAGTTACCAAAACACAGGGAACTCAGGTCAAGACACATATCTTTGTCGGAGACCATCAATTATTTCACAATTCTCCATTCCACCTCAGTAGAATTTGGATCAACAACTTGGCCATATTCTTTACCATCCTTACCAGATTTTGGCACCCCTAAAATGTGAGAGATCTACTAAAGTTTCAAGAAATCATGAAAATCAATGCATTTTTTTTCCGATATTTACCAATGAACTTGCGAAATTTGAATAGCACCAGGGAAGTGTTAAAGGAAGACATAACCATAACTGTGAAGCAAACGTTCCATACAAGATGGCTTTCATTTCACAGATCAGTAGCATCTGTGATCACTTGTGTTAATGAATTGTTAACTTGCTCTCAGATTTTGTCTTCAAACAATGTGAAGACAGCAGGGTTGCTTAAGCAGACTGGTTATTACAAAATCTTGGCTACGGCTATCCTCAAAGATGCACTGGAAATACTCAGTGCGTTTTGTGAATCGCTTCAGAAGAAAAAATTGATATTTGCTCAGGTCCAGCAGAAATTTTAGGCCTCGCATTTCAAGAGTTCCAGACAAATCATGCCATACAAGTACATGTGCACCTGAGGGTGGGGATCAGTCCGAATTTATGTCTCATCAGATTAGAGATACAGAGCATTAGGGAAAAATCTTTGAAACCACTACTTCTGAATTTACTGATAAAGTAGTTTGTAATATCAAACCGATTTCCAGATTCTGATTTAATGGTGACATTTCGAATCTTTGAGCCATTTTTAGTACTTTGTGCCTTGTGGGCCCAAAGTACTTATGTGATGGCGCGGCCTATATGCCCAACATAGTGGGCCGTATGCCATGGACACAGGTATCTCAGAAATGCTTCAGTAACTTTTTCTGAAATTTGGTTTGATGGTCACTCGGGCATGTATCTCAAATTAAACAGGCTTTTTTCTTTTTTTTGATTGAATCATTTTAAAGTAACTTTTTTTAGCTTTTTTTGTGAAAACCAGTTTTTTTAATTTGTCCTCAAAAACCACCGACTTGATCATTGTGATGTTTGGCAGGGGTGTTCCTATAGTTGAAATGCTGTCAGAAATGTTCAAAGTTTGGTGATACATGTCTTATATTATTTTTAAATAATATTTTTATCCATTTTTACTTTATATTTACTTAATTTTTACTCACTTTTGCTAAAGCTACCATCTGCGCATGCACATAACTGTACGACAAAATCTGAGTTGAAGATTCCAAACGGACGCCATCTTGTTTCTCGGATGGTCTCATTTTTTACGATGTAAACGTTTCAGTGTGTATTTGAATATGTTTCGTAGTTATGAAGTTGACAGTGATGGTACTTTTGTCGCTGTCATGTATTTTTTGGTACGAAAAGCGTGTTCAATCGAATGAAGGATGATGGCCTCCGTACTCGGTACTCACCCGGTACCTGTATAAGTTCTACCGAGGCAATCGCACCGGCGACCCGTACTATAGAACTAGGTGACAGAGAGGGCACATAACTAGTTGGCATCGTTTTATGTTGATGTACTGTCCTTGGACACCGTGATAACTTTTAGTTTTCTGTTGCTTATTTTGGGTAATTTCGTCAGACGGACTCTAGCTTCGATACTAGAAGATACTACATTTTGTCAAATCGCAAGTAAATATCCGATATATATTGGAGATTTCACCACCTTACAGTTCTGGTCAAACCCGACTTCCAAGGACCGACTCTAGCTTCGATACTAGACAATACTAGATTCTGTCAAATCGCAAGTAAATATCCGGTACATATCTGAGATTTCAGCACCTTACAGTTCTGGTCAAACCCGACTTCTTAGAAATGACTCTAGCTTCGATACTAGACGATAATACATTCTGTAAAATTGCAAGTAAATATCCGATATATATCGGAGACTTCACCACCTTACAGTTCTAGCCAAAGCCGACTTCCAAGGACTGACTCTAGCTTCGATACTAGACGATAATAGATTATAGCTGTCAAATCGCAGGTAAATATCTGATATATATCGGAGATTTCACCACCTTACAGGTTTTGCGTCAGGGTAGCGTCAGGGTTCAGGTGTCCGAATTTAATGTGTTCATCGGGTCGATGGCATATTAAGCCAAATACCGTGATGTAATATATTTAGACTCATACTCTCGCCATTGCTGCATTGGTAAGGTCGGCAGTATTGCTCGTCTTATTTATTGTTGACAGTACAACCGGTTTAATTTTGAAAGTCAGAAAATTTTCAACGGTGAGTTTTAGTTACAATTCAGTATTTTACGCGTGCGCGCCTTCAGAAGCAAAAACTTCCGACTTTTATACGAGCTGATAACTTGCTCCAGACCATGACAAGTGTCCAGTTATGACATTTGGCCAATTTCAAGATTAAACTGCAATGATCATTTCCATCTAACACAAAATAGAATGACGGTACGCTGAGAGATCACACCCGATATTGACACATTAGAGAGAGAGAGAGACAGAGAGACAGAGAGGGAGAGAGAGTTTTTGTGAGTTACGTATTTTACTGGGAAATAGTAGCCACTGCGTTGAAATATGTTTCAACACCACCTTTCTTACAATCGACAAAGTCTAGGTTGTTGTAAACGTAAATGCACAAAATGTCTTTGGCATCCTACATGCCTGTCACAGAGTTAATGTTTATTTCAAGGCTGATACACGATGCATATGCATACATCGTCCCTCCACCCACGGGAGGGACGGTGATGCATATTCGTTTTACAGCAAGTGATTCGGTCGCGATGTGTTGCTCGCCGATAGATAGCCCTGCCTACAGTTCTGTGTGTTCTCGGCGTTACACGGCCTCCACCACAGCCCTGCAACGGTCTATGGAGATGACTGGCGACCCTGCGGTCCGGATCCGGACCACAACGAAAACACGGTCTCTTGGCCGAAATTCTGCTCTATCGGGGCAAAATCATTTCCCTGCCTACCTTTAACTCCTAATTGACCCCTAAAAGATGTGATTATTTCTCCTAACGTCCAAAACTGCTCGTTTTCTGAAACATAACGTACTCGACAAGTTGTTTACCCATGGAGACCGCCATTTTGAATCTCGCCAGTTATCTCTATGGACCGTTGCAGGGCTGTGGTGGAGGCCCTGTAATGCTGGGAACACACAGACCTGTACGCAGGGCTAGCCGATAGTCGCTTGTTCTAATCATCCAGTCGTTGGCTTAAAAGTTTCAGAGCCAGAGACGGTACAATCATTTCCGCTACAGACAAACAACTTATAAATGTGATGCAAGGTCACAGAGCTTTCCAAATATATAGTATGAATCAAAGGTTCAAGGAGACAGTCAAATTTCTATCTAATGACTGGTCAATCGCTGACTACACAGATATTATAGTTATGATTTCTGTGACAATATAATTGACCATGAGATTGATTCAGTGAACAATATTCAAGGGCTCGTTGACCAAAATGGCATACTTTATTGAGGTAGAATATCCATCATTGTTAACAAATGTAAAGGTTACAAGCATTCATGACCCCTGATATTCTGATGCAATAAATGATTATCAAACTTTGTGTACAGAGAAAATAAAAAGCATGCTGTAAGTACAAACGTAAAAAAGAACTTGTCATTTACTGTAGTCTGATTTCTCAGAGTTTTAGTAGCTATTAAATCTTTTTTATCCTCAAAAATCAATCATAGAGGACCAGACAAGTCTCCAAAAATACATTTTCCGATGATCTTACTTTATCTGGTGAACAAGCCACTCTAAAATTTCTTCAAAAAAGTTTCCTCTTTTTTCGAAAATGCTCCCGCAAAAACTCCGCATACGATGCCATGTCGGATAAACAGTATCAGAGTTCACGTGCCCAGGTCGTGAACTGGTTTGACTGAAGTCACATTTATCAGTCGCGCTATAATCGTACAATGGTACCAGAAGAAGTATCGCTCGCTTGAGTTGCATGTATTAGGCCTAATAATAAAAAGGATATCTGTGATATTTGAAATGCAATGACTAAAAACACGAAAAGGTTAACGAAAAAGACGGAAGTGATGTAATGGGTCATGATCTGTACGCAGGTCATTGTGTACTCGTTCCGCGCTCAGCCGTTCAACTGTTCACAGAGCGTTCACTGCGACTGTGTTCTGGAGATAGTAAGTTTTCATTCAACGTTGAAAATGACTTTGACTCTCATTTTTCGTATGCCTGAGCCCGAATTTGATCAGTTCAGGGCGCCCCTCAATTCAAGCCCTCACATTCGCTCGCACTTCGATTGTGAGAGCCCTCACTTCAAGCCCTCACATTTGCTCGCACTTCGATTGTGAGAGCCCTCACTTCAAGCCCCACATTCGCTCGCACTTTGATTGTGCTGGCCCTCACTTTGGCCCTGCACTTGTCGATTTCCGGCACCCTTACATACCTCGTTTTGAGGAAATATTTAAAATAGTGGTTTTCACAAAAAAGCTAAAAAAGTGACTTTAAAATGATTCAATCAAAAAAGAAAAAAGACCATTTGAGATACATGCCCAAGTGACCACCAGACCAAATTTCAAAAAAAGTTACTGAGCGTTTCTGAGATACCTGCATCCACGGCATACGGCCCACTATGTTGGGCATATTGGGCCGCGCCATCACATTAGTACCTTGTGCCCCCAGGGCACAAAGTACTAAAAAATCACATTCACATTACTCGTTGGCTGGTATCGATCACAACCAGAATCCTGGTAAACGTTATAAATACGACAGTACATGTAACCCTGGTACATGTTGCCATGGCTGTTTGCGAAGCTATCTGTCCCGAGTCTGGCCGTTGGTGTTTATACAAAGAGTGCAAAAGAGCGTCATGGATCTGGAGCCCGCTTTTGTTCATCAGCTAATCTCAATTAACGAGGGCCATTTATGATTCTACAATCATGGCAAAAGGAAAGAACCTGGCAGAAATTGAAAAAACACTCAATGATGATCTTGAATCAGTAAGGCATTGGTGTATGCAAAATAAAATGGTTATAAATACAAGTAAAACAAAGACCATGCTTATGACCACACATCAGAGATTGTCACATCTACCAAGAAATGTTCTTCATTGTAAACTTGGTCAGAATATTTTAGAGTCTGTAAATGAAGAAAGACTTCTGGGTATAGTGGTAGATCAACACTTGAACTGGAAGTCAAATACTGATTCAATTTATAAAAAGGTCAATTCACGTATAGCTCTACTTAGACGTATAATACAATATTTACCATTAAGTACTAGACGAACATATTATAATGCATATATACTTCCCCATTTGGACTATTGTTGTAGTGCATGGGGAACTAGTGCAAATATAAACAAGTTATTCAAATTACAGAAACGCGCTGTGAGTGTTATGATGGGCACTAAGTATAATTAACCGACCAATGGACTTTTTAGATCATTACATATTATGCCTTTACCTGACAGAATTTTATACAAAAATATGTGTTTAGTTTTTAAATCCTTGAAAGGTATAGCCCCATTGTATATGACGGAAATGTTCCAATATGTCAGTCAGTGTCATAGCCGTGTGACCAGAGCTAGCTCCCAAAATAAGCTTGATATCCCTAGAGCCAAATTGAATGTTTTTAAAAACACATGGTCAGTACAGGGAGCTATGGAATGGAATAAGTTGAAAACAGAAGTCAAATCTTCTGAGACACTTGTCTCTTTTAAAAGAAATTACAATATTGGGCAGAATTTTAATTTTTTCTTGCTTTTCCTGTTAAATGTGGCAGCTGTTATATGTGGTTAATTGTATTTTCACTCTTGAAAATTGTTTTTGTGGTTGTGTATATATTTGTTGTAATGTCGAGGGCCCTGGGGGAGATAAACTCTCTCTAGAGTTTACCAGGCTACCCTCATTAAATAAAGCCAAATAAAAAATAAAAAAAAATAAATTTAGCACCTCATCGAAGTTCTCCTCCCACTAATCCAGGGAAACCGTACTTGATAGTCCTACGTCATCAGCTAACGCCTCATTATGCTGATTTTATGCCATATATTTGAATACATAACGAGCCTGCGAAACCGGACAATTCCTGGCGGCATGTTTTCTCATGGAGTTTCCCGCATAAAAAGTATGTTGCAAGGTCAACAGTTTTGAAAATCCTACAGTCAGCATTTTGTAAACAAATGGTGACTGCAGGTAAACCCATCTTGAATCATGAGTTAATGTCAAGCATCAAACTTTTTTATACATAAACATTGGCTGATTGTTAACCAGTTAAAGATATACAAACTCAGTAAAATTAAAAAAAAAATGTAAAAAATAACTAAATCTAAAATCTGCTGTGTCTATCATTTATTTCAACTCAGAGAAATCATCGTCTTCCCTGTGTCTGGCACACATTGCTTTCAAAACATCTGTCATTGAGACAGTTGGTATGTCTGATAAAATATTCACAGTAAAATAGCTGACTTTGTTTGATTTGAAATTTTGCTCGAACAATTTGACTTTTCCAATTAGAGTAAATTATATTAACATTGTTGTTCTTACATGCAATAACATTGAATTCATTGAGTATGAGATTAAATAATTTTTCACATGACTTTGTTAACATAAGAAATTGAACAATTGCCTAAGGGCAATTAAGCATGGCAAAAGCATGTAAGAGGAGTTTGACATATAATTGTAGTGTGATACTATACATCTGGATGCATCATTTTAAAACACTCAGATTTAGAGAAGGCAATGCTTTTTAGAGTGTTTGCTTGGGTTTTTATATCAATGCCTAAAATTATTTCAAAAAACAACACTGCCTTTTCCCCCCCAATTTATATAATTTTAATTCTCATACAAACAGACAGGCAGACAAATTAGTGCCTTTTGTGATACTTATAAAGGGAGCCAAAACATATTTTGTCACCATTTTCAAATATCAAAATAGAAAGTAGGCAGAACTATTGGGAGTGCTTTCTAAGAGTTCCACAAAAGTGCCAAATAATATTTTCAAAAATGTAACTTTGCCTATTTATGCTAATTTGATATTTTAGTAAAATCTTTCGAATTATTTTTGTTTGGCTCTGATAATATTATTCAGAAAGCAAAGTCTCATCTAACATTGGTAATGAATAATGTTTGTGGAAAGATTACAATAACCATTTCTGAACTTCATTTTCTCATCATTCAAATGAGTACAGATTATCAACAACTCAATAAATATACTTTCAGCTCCCCACCCACCATTAAGGTAAAAACACCAGCTGAATGGTTCAATCTGATAATGGTTTGCTTAAAAGTTCATTGTTTACTACTCGCAAAGAGAAATGGAAGCCAAACTAAAGTAATGACCATATATGATAGATAAAATATCCTTGACTCTCCTTTTGTGTACTATATCATTGCGACAAAACACATACCACAGAAGACAACTCCTCAACAAAGTACACTTGTTTGTCTTATTGATCCATCGTTATGTATATTTGCTATAATCTCTCTTGATCGACTATTCAAGAAAATAGTTGAAGGCATTTTTTCTATCTAAGGGAAATGAATTGCTTTGTATCTTTGTTTTGTTTTGTTTTCCAATTATTTTTTTACAATTGAAATGTTCTTGAATAGAAAATAATCATAATGCAACAGTATATCATTCGTTGCACAAGAGGATTGTGTAATTATAGAGAGTTGATATATTAATCATGTACATAATTTCATTTGTGAGAATTTTTGTCCTTCAGATCTACCATTGCCAGTGATATTTCCAAAATATACAATATTCTTTGTATCTTTGATGGTTTATTAATTTATTTTCATAATTGTTGGTACACATACCCGTGCTTCATGGTTTTCATCATTCACCCTTCAGAACGGTTTTACTCCACTGCATCATGCTGCCCAATTTGGCCATAAAGATGTTGTAGAGATTCTCATTGGTGCTAAGGCAAACATAGCAGCTCTCACAAAGGTAAGTGTAACTATCTCCTCTAGCAGAAAGACATAAGTGCGCACCTCTGTTGTTTGCCGATTTGTAAAGATGCCAACCTTTAGGATGTATATTTTCAAATATGTTGTAAAAAACTGAGATAACCTATACACTGGGTCTCAAATAGGGTGTGATTTACTATATTCAAATAATTAAAGTCGGAGTCATACATCAACTATCACAAAATTTGCCATTTTTCTATCATTTTTCTGATAAATTATGGCCTTCTCAGAGTCAAAGGATATGCAGTAGAGAGGACAGGACAAGTTTCATTTCTATTGTCTGTGGAAAGAAACCACTGCTCATTCAGATAAGCTGTTAGATCATTGGTAAAGATGTGTCAAAGAATTGCACATGAAGAAGATCTGATACATTCAAGACAAACAGCACAATATTGCAGGATCGCCGTGCGTTAGTGGTCACAAGACGTCAAAAGAAAGCACAGGACGAGCGCGAAGCTATAGTTAAGCAAAACGAATTGGCGTCTGGCGTGAGAGCAATACCCGTTGAGGAATTGCCGACTCTCAGTGAAGCGGAAGAAAGTGATGATGACTTCGATGAGGAAGTAGGATCATCCGATGAAAGTAACAGTGCTTCAAAACACATTGACGAGGTCAATGAAATCCAAGAGGTAAATGGGTCACGTGACGAACACGATGATTCACTGGGTATCTCAAGATTGTTTGATGAGGACAATTTAAACGATTGGAAAGCGGATGATGTAAACAGTGAGAGTGAGTGTAATGATACCTCCCATGATGCATCAACCCTTGACGAGCCGTTTGATGAGACTTTATCAGATCTGAGTGACATCAGTGATGACGAGGAAAGTGATGACGTCACTTCGAAAGTGTCCAAGAATATTTCCATTGGATTAAAATGTCAGCAGGAATATGCTGGAATATTAACATTAGATCGGGATAAGTTAAGAGAACTTCAATCGGCCGATCCTACTCTTGCAAAGGTGCGAGACCATGCAGATGCAAATCAATCGTCGGAAAATCAAACTGGATTTTTCTGGCATGAGAAATTATTGTATCGTAAGTGGATTTCTTCTCATAAGGTGCGTGAAGTTAGACAAATTGTAGTACCGGCGGAATGTCGCAATGCATTGATAAGAGTGTCACATGACATACCTCTGTCAGGACACCTTGGCATTGAAAAGACTAAACAAAGGCTGCTACAATACTATTATTGGCCCGGTATTTTTAAGGATGTTGCAGAATACTGCAGGACTTGTAGTCCATGTCAAAAATCTGCAAGACGGAGAGCATCTGAGAAAGCGCCTCTTATTTCGATGCCTATTATAAATATACCGTTTGAGTTGATTGCAATGGATATCGTGGGTCCCTTGAAAAGAACTCGACGCGGAAATAAGATTATTTTAGTCATCGTGGATTATGCAACTCGGTATCCAGAGGCTTTGGCTATGCCAGACCAGGAAGCCGAGACTGTTGCGACAGCGTTGATTGAAGTTTTTAGTCGGATGGGACTACCTGGTGAAATTTTGACAGATCAGGGTACAAACTTCATGTCACGCCTTATGACTGATATGTGTGCGAAGTTGAAGATCTCAAAAATTCGAACGTCCCCATATCACGCACAATGCAATGGATTAACGGAACGTTTTACCGGAACGCTCAAGGCCATGTTACAACGTTTCGTAGCAGAAGACCCGAAGGAGTGGGACCGATATTTGCCGTACCTTCTTTTTGCGTACAGAGAAGTACCGCAAGCGAGTACCGGTTTCTCACCTTTCGACCTAATGTATGGTCGAAGTATAAGAGGACCACTTGCTGTGATCAAGGATCAGTGGACTGAGAAAAATTCACAGGAGGAAAACTTAGCGCAATATGTAATAACGATGCGAGAAAGGCTTGCCGACATGAGTAAAATTGTCAAAAAGAACATGGAAAAAGCCCAAGCACGACAAAAACGGTGGTACGATAGGGGAGCAAGGAAACGTTCTTTTAAGAACGGTTATAAAGTACTTGTACTCTTACCTTCCTCCACGCATAAGTTGAGTGCTCAGTGGCAAGGACCATTCACTGTGGTGAGGAAAGTCTCGAACGTTGATTACGAAATTGAGCGAGGTGGCCGTAGAAAACCAAAGCGGGTTTATCATATCAACATGCTGAGAGCATGGAAAGAAAGAAATAAACCGGTGTATTTTGTTGACACTGTTGATGCTGTGTGCAACAAGGACATAGAAAACTCTATGTACTACACACCGGAGGATCAGAGCGCAGAGACTTGGAGAGATGTAGTAATTGCGGATTTGGTAACTGCGGATCAGCGTGCGGAACTGTTACGCTTACTGCAAGAGTACAGTGATGTTTTAACTGATGTGCCCGCTTGTACTGATCAGGTAGAACACGATGTGATAACTACTGACGAAACGCCAATTTGTCAGAAACCATATCGTCTACCGCAGGCAGCTAAACAGAGAGTTAAAGAGGAACTGCAGAAAATGCTGAAAGCTGGAATTATCACTGAATCAAAGAGTCCCTATGCCTTGCCTCTTGTTTTAGTCAAGAAGAAACAGGGCGGAATCCGATTCTGCGTTGACTATAGAGGTCTGAATAAGGTCATGGTATCTGACGCATATCCGATGCCTAGACCAGACGAATTGATTGAGGAAATCGGCTGATCGAATTATATATCGACGATTGATCTCACGAAGGGATATTGGCAAATTCCCTTGAGCAAACGTGCTCGGGAGAAGTCTGCCTTTATCACTCCTTTTGGACT
The DNA here is from genome assembly GCA_001465055.1 of Ptychodera flava. Taxonomy (NCBI): domain Eukaryota; kingdom Metazoa; phylum Hemichordata; class Enteropneusta; family Ptychoderidae; genus Ptychodera; species Ptychodera flava. The sequence continues at coordinate 6,102 of LD361143.1, read as the reverse complement.
GCATGAGTTTACTGTTATGCCATTTGGGATGAAAAATGCGCCAGCAACTTTTCAGAGGTTAATGGATAAGACATTTAATCAGCCCAGAGAAAAAGCATATATGGATGACTTGGGTCCACATGATCATTCATGGGAAGATTATGTTAAACACCTGCATAGCATATTTGAGAGGTTGCGTAGTTGTAAACTAACTGCTAGACCAACGAAGTGCTATCTAGGTGGCAGTGAGGTTTCTTTCATTGGTTATGGTGCTGGAAGTGGGAAAATAAAACCTATGGCAGATAAGGTTAATGCTGTTGTCAATTATCCAACACCAGTGACAAAGCGGGATGTCAGATCATTTTTAGGATTAGCAGGATACTACAGGAAGTTTATCCCAAATTTCTCTGACATTGCGACCCCATTGACTGAGCTGACATGTAAAAATAGCCCAGCCAATGTTCAATGGACTCAGAGCTGTGTAGATGCTTTCCAGAAGCTGAAAGACGCTTTAGCATCATCACCAGTTCTGGCAGTTCCAGATTATAATAAGCCGTTTGTGGTGAAGACAGACGCGTCTGACCATGGTATTTGTGCAGTTTTGTGTCAATATGATGACAAGGGAGAGGAACATCCGGTTCAGTATATTAGCCGAAAACTCCTCCCCAGGGAGAGAAATTACCAAACTATAGAAAGAGAGTGTTTAGCCATTGTTTGGGCTGTGGAAGCTTTGAATCCTTACTTGTACGGGAGAGAGTTTACAGTTCAAACAGATCACAATCCATTGGTTTGGTTAGACAAAATGTGTAGTAAAAATCGTAGGTTGTTGCGATGGAGTTTAATACTGCAAGAGCATCAATTTAAGATCGAGTACAAGAAGGGCAGCGAAAATACAAATGCAGACGCATTGTTGCGAATGTGGAGCTCGGATGTACGGTAGTGTGTGAAGGTGCATGAATGATGTAGTGAAAGGGCTGTAGTGACCTGATATTAGGGTGGCCAAGCCATTTTTTCCTCTTGTTTATACACACAGTTTAAATGGATTTTTAGCAAGAATGGGGTAAAAGAAGAAAAATTAAAAAAAAATTATGCAAATAGCTGTATCCAATCAAAAGTTATGAATTTTTAAAGCAATAAAAATGCCATTTTTTCGCGGACAATTTTCAGCAAATTTTAAAATTATTTCAATGAATGCCGATTCCTTCAAGTTTGGCAACCCATAATTTTTTATTTCCCTCACAGGGAATCATTAAACTATGTGTCTTGTGCACAGATTTACCCAATAATACGGAAAAATCAAGATTTGACTGATGCACAGTCTTGGATTTTGAAACTTTGAGTGTTGAAAATTGAAAATATTTTGTCTGACTTAGTCAAAATTGCGGCGGCACCGTACATCGAAAAATAGATGGATTTTTATGTTTTTATGAATTTTGAATTCACATAACTTAAAAACTAGAGCTCACAATACAATGAAATTTTGTCACAATGTTATTTAATAACACTCAATTCTAACAAATCAATTTAAACTGCCCATTGTCTTTTAATGCAGTTCATTTTCAGCCATGAAATTGTAAGAAATAGCTGTCCCTAACTTCAGCCTCAGGCAGGCTGTCAATGGTGTGTCAGTGTGACTGCCTT
>LD361141.1:0-33288 GCA_001465055.1 Ptychodera flava | reverse complement strand
AGATAAATGAATAAAATGGTGTAAAAAATTCTTATTTATCCCAGTTGTACACCTTTACTTTACTACTTATGTAAATATGCTAAGCGCATATTAAGCATTTTGTCCAGTGATGATTCAATACTTAGAAGGTACCTTTCTGATTGCGTTTTTTTTCTGGCATTATGAAAAAATTAAACCAACTTTATGAGGAAATCTTGTCAACTTGTGAAGTATGTGGTATCTCACCATGCACTTGGACAACCTCATTTCTACAACCGTTTTTTTTTACATTGAAGCCACCAGCTCATCCCCATACAAGATCTTTTAAATAAAGAAAAAAAAGAATACACTGCTAATCCTAAGAAATTGTTTTACCCATAGCTTTCTTCTATCATTTATTTGATTTGGTTTGATGTCCACATGTTTAGAAAACGTCTGTAAGTTAAGCTTCTGCTAATTAATGGCTTCATCGTGAACAATTCATCGTTGATGACACAGTCCCCACTTGTTAATGGGTACTTTGATTACAAGTCCTCAGAAAAGATAGTCCTCTTCATTGATTAGGCCTGTGATAAAAATGCTTTGATACAGATGGCGCTCAATGGCCAATAATGAGTTCCATGGTGATGAAAACATAAAACCAATGTAGGCCGCCATCCTAAATACAAAAGGTCATTAAATGAGTCAACTAGGAATTAATCGAAGGGTGTTACCAATCATTTTTGCAAACTTTCCTAACACTGACAGATTGTCACCGGTACTATATTTCATAAAGTTTGATGCAGTATTTACAACACTATGAGATCAACATATGTATCAACTTTCATCAAATTTGACGCAGTATTTGTGGATATATCACTCTAATTAGGAAAGTTCATTACATATGCAATGACATATAAATTAAAATGACAACCATAAATGTCTTTTTCACTGTGAACTTAATATCTGTACCAAGAGTTTCATAAAATTTGATGCAGTATTTCTTGACATATCAGCCTAATTCTTAAACTTCAGTAATTCACATGATACTGCTACATGCCGTGTAACAAATTGACGTGCATATGTAAGAAAAAGATTAATGTCCTTGTACCATCTTTGATTGATACTGGTGGAAATATGTCTGAGTTATGGCTCTGTACATGGAAAAATTGTGTCAATAACACTGTGCTCCCATTTTACAGAAATACTAAGTACTAGTACACACATGGCATTGCATTCTTACTGTTTGATTACTAAGAAAATTCCATTGCAAGTCAAAATTAAAGGAAATATACAGGTTTCTATGTATGTCATAAAAGCATTTATCATTACTTTCTGCACAGAAACAGCGATTTGTTGAAGTTATCTATGAAAATATATATCAAAATCAGGCAATATGGAGACCTTTTTAGCCGACTGTGCGCGGCCATATTGTCTACTTCCTCGCAAAGCATGTCGGGAGAAATACCCGGATGATGACGTAAAGTTTTCGTGTTTTGGTGCATTGGCTAGGGGGTCTGATCTAGGGAGTCTCATAAATAGCTTATGCCTGCCTGTAAGTATTACGGATGTACCAATAGTCGTGGGCGAGATTTCGATAAGGCATTCTGAATGATTCAAAACCCAAAGTGAAAACACCGCCTCTAAAAATTGTTGCCGGTAAAGATTGCCACTGACATAAGTTTTCAAAATTATAAGTGCAGTGCATGTTTTTACGTATGCAAAGGCCGTTTCAAAGAGAAAGGACTTCGTCGGCAGTTTGACGATCCACAATCAAATTTGGATTAGGAAAAGACTTCAAGATGATGCTGTACCACAAAGTTACACTGGAAAGCAAATGCATTGGTAAAAAGAGGACATACAAGGGCGATTGTGGGAGAGGCTCTCCATAACAGAAAAGAGGTTCGATCATTATTTAAATATTTATGATTTTTCTGAACCGCCGGAGAGTTTGTTGAGATCATCTTTCTTACAAAAGGTTTACTTATTATTCTTGTTATTTTGATGACATCGCATTGGTATTTAAAACATAATAAAGTTTGCGTGATCAGTTGAAATCAGAAAGTTGTATTTTTGCTCGGGCATGTTTAACCACATCAACGCAACTAAGGCATCCACGCATCAAGTCAACGGAAACGATCCATATGTTGAAATGATTTATCTGGAACCAAGAATAGGTTCAAAAGAGTTCGAGAAAGAAGTAGATACGTAGATGACAACTTTCATTGATGTCGGACAAATGTCAGACATAAGTCTTTTCTTCCTTTTAGAAAAAAAATAGGCACGTCAAAGTAAACTTTATTATCGGGCATCCATGCTGTAAGTTTCATGTTTCTACGATACCACGGCAGCGAGTCATATTTTTGTGGCATCGAAAAAAATAATGAGCAATTTTGCCACTAAATTGTAAATAAAAACAAGAAGCAGTAAGTGAAGTTCGTTATTGCGTTGCTAGTGCAGAATTACAAGGGATTTTCCCCGAATATATTATCACATGGATTTCAATAAATGGTCCAAAAATAAACCAACGTTTCATATTAAAGCACGCTGCACGACCGGTCGTACGACCATGTTGGATTGTAGTGAAAACGAGGCTCTGTTGTGGGGTTTCTGGAAATTTCTATGTAACTACGCAAAGATTTGAAAGCATCGTATCATAATTCAAACACGCCACTCAACCTCAGCAAGCACATAGAATAAAATCATTGAGCTAAAGCCTGAAAACTTTAAGTTCCAAAGTGAAAAAACGGAATCAGATACTCAATATATGTGATCGAAAATATTTAACGCTTTGTCAGGCGATTCAGACACCATTACTCTTGTAGCATAGAGTAACCGTGATTCAGATTTTTTTTTCTCAGAGCTGTTTCTCTTCATATTGCTATATAATCGTACATGACTTTTTAATTTTGCCATCTTCCCGCTTTCGATCTATCGAAAGGTAGTTTATTTCATTCCCTTTTTTCTGTAATTTTTCTCTACGACCAGTCGCGAGGTCGTGGCTGTAACTTTAGTGTTGAATTTTTGCCGACATTTTTTTCAAGACCGGCCGCGAGGTCGTGGCTTTCAGGTTTATTTTTTCGGTCGTTTCTCTCCACGACCTGTTGCCCGGACGTTGCTGCAAAGTACTGAATTTTTCCCAAAAGTTTTCCCAATGACTCGTCATGAAGTCGTAGCTTTCAGATTTTGACCATTCTCAATTATTTTTTTCCAAGATTGCACCAAGTTTACAGCAGCAACGGCTACTCGGATTCGCGATCTCTTCCCATGGCGGTTTCTAATTACCGGTAACTTACGTTTAAAGTTCAATGTGAGTTGTGAGAACAGGAAAAAATTAGTGTGTTTTATGACTGTACGTTGAAAGGATAAATTGAAATTTCATTTAATACTCCTAGAACATAAAAGTGTGTTTGAAGTTTAATTTAGTGCCACGGAGAATATGAAAGTGTGGATGTATAAATGTTGCTTGCTAGATGAGGGACACACCATTTAGAGTCGGACAGCTGAGCTGTTTCCGGTCATCCGCTTTGTCTCTCCTCCCTCCCCCATGGGGAACGGTGCTTGGAATTTTTTTCTCATTCGTTCATTCTTTTTCTATATGTAACTGAAAAACTAGCACTTTGAATTGGCAATTTTCGCTAATCATTCTTTGTTATAAAAAGAGTTAACCGTATTTTAAAACCAACGTTGCAATGGCTAAACATGCGGAGCAATGTCGTTATACAGTTCTCTTTGGGAGTTTGAAATCCAACATCGTGTTTTTCAAGTGATAACAGCTAGCTTGCAATGCTGATCAAAATGTTCTACCCAAAAGTACAACCATTGTGGGTAAGTTAGAGTTCGTTTCGTCACCAGGCGATATCGAAGATGTGTTCAGCCACTGTGGAGGGACCGTGGTTCAGCTCCAAACATGGTCACGTAACGGTGAGCTACCAAAAGAGCCATGCTTGTACAGCTTCCTTCGGTTACTGGTGGAGCCACGTGCCCTGCTTTTACTTCTGAATTTATCGAGGTGTCCGTCTTTTCGTCGGAAACACCAAGTTCGAAATCCTGGAGTTCGGAGTCGCTGAATTCCGGTTCAAAGTTATAAGGTTGAAGGCAAAGTGTGTCCATGGGGCAGTAGCTCAATACAAACGTACGGTAGACCAGACCCCCTAGCGATACCCCCTAACTTCCTCAACCAAACACGAAAACTTTACGTCATCACAAGTTAAGCCTCTCTGAGGAATTCTGATAGGTGGCGCTTCCATATCGCAAAAATGGCGTCATACACATCAGTTAATAAAACATTAATTTCTAGGATAACAAACAGCACATTTTTCATCTTTTCATCATAAATGTTACAAAAATAATCTTCTTCAACTTTTAAAGGCAGGTTGTTATTTGGGGGGACTATTCCTTTAATGTTATCCCCAAGCAATATGAAATGCTCCATTCATAATGACTATTACTCATCTGACAGAGAACAACCCTAGAATCAAGACTGTCATGTTTCAAAGCAAAACAACAAATACTTCGGGAAATTTCACCACATTTTTGAACAAATCTGACAGAGGCAAACCCTAGGATCACACATACAAGTTTCCAAGGCAATTGGTCCGCACTTTGGGAAAAGAAGATTTTTTGACCCAAAACGGGAAAATCGCCAAAAAAATATAACTTTCAAAATTTCACCACAATTTGAAAAAAATTAACTAAAGTCACTTTAAAGAGCCTGCATGCAACTTTTAAACCAAATCTGGTTACAGAGTTTTAGCAATTTGCAGGATTTTTCCTTTATTCCCCTAATTTCCGTATGTTTGACTCTGACATGTTCATTTCAACAAAATCACATTGGCCCCTTGGTGCACCTGTCCAACAGATATTGAAATGGTAGGTGCTGCGGTTTAGTAGTTTTAATGTAGACAGACATACATCCACACATACTAACTAACATACATACATGCATACATACATACATACATACATACATACATACATACATACATACATACATACATACATACATACATACATACACACACACACACACATACATACATACATACATACATACATACATACATACATACATACATACATACATACTTACATGCATACATGCATGCATGCATGCATGCATGCATACATACATACCTATGTACAGAAATACAGACAGAAAAACAGATAGACATGCATACATACATACATACATGCATTTTGTACAGCTTTCAACCTCCAACAGCCGACGAACCTATCAATATCAGCTTATTCAACTTAATACTACTGCCACTGGGCAAAGTGCTTAATATGCAACACTATATACACATATACTTATGCTGTACATGTGTCAAATACGTTAAGTTTACAGTACGTATACTAATAAAATGCAAAACTACAGTGAAGACTTAGTGTGCAAAGATATGCATTACATATACTCATGATCTGCACAGAAATACGCTACGCATATCAACGTATTGGAATATTCTATAAACAAAGATATACATTGCGTATGTAATTAATATTGTGTTCAATATACGTCAATTTACGTAAATATGCTAAGCGCATATCAAGCAGTTTGTCCAGTTTGCTTATAATAATAGAAACTAGAGTTAATTACATTCTTATTAGTAATTCTCATGAGTAAACATGCCTTGCTAATTAAGATTACGTTTACAAAAACAGAATATCTGAAAGGCTATAAAGAATCTTCAGCTGGTTATCGTTATCAGTATTTTCATCCAAATGAAGCAAGCACATTTTAACTCTCAAATTAACATTGCAAGGAAGTTCTGTTGAAGAAGTTGAGTCTGTAGGTACTCAGAGAGAGCACACCGAAGAGGCAAATGTTTGCAACTTAAGAATTTAAAGGTCATCAAAAGCACTATAAGGAATCATGTAACACTTCCATTTCACTGTTTACACAGATTGCATGATTGCTATACATAGAACATGAGGAATCTCATAGCCAAGCTTTACCATAAAATTCCTATCACTTTGACCACTCTTTTAATTGACCACTCTATTTTGTTCCTCAAAAAGTAATTTTATTTTACCCTTACTAAGTCAACCAAACATGGAAATTGGAACTTTCTCTATCTCTATTTTTTGACCAACCTATCATGAAAAAACTATTATAAGCAATTGTTTTGATAACATACAGAGAACAATACATGGCGGTACAGAATATGTCAAAGTCGAGATTCAGAAAAGTTTCCTACGCATGTTTTAATCATCCAAGTTGGTAAGCATTTCACTTTGAACTGCCAAAATCGGTGAACTTTCTAATAATTCTACACTCAAATTATTTTGGCTTTGTTGATTTCCTAAGTAATTCTATTAATTAAAATCAAATTAATTATTTTTTCTGGGTGAATTTACAGGGTTTATACAGTACAAGAGTTACATACAATGTAAGTCAAATTCAGTTAAAACATCAATTACCGTCTAACATTGCATCATTCCTATAGATAAAACCTCAGCCTGGAACAGCACAATCATATTCTGCTTATTCACACAGGCAGTACTTGACTTTGAATGAATGACCTACTACATTTCACCTGTGTACCAAATTTGAAAGCATGGCAAAAGTACCACAAAATTTGCAAATTTCGCTTTGAGTTCACCCAGTGATCTTCAGGTCACTCCTAGGAAACTGCGCACCAAATTATAAAGAAATTGTATACACAGTTTGAAAGAAGATTTTTTTAACAAAAATGGCGAAAATTGCTCAACAATAAATAGGAAAATTTTGTCATAATTTTTGGGAATTACATTTTGAATTTTCACTAGGCACCCGCACACACAATTTTAAAGTGATCCGCCTATTGGTTTAAGAGAAAAAAGATTTTTTACTAAAATGATAGAAAAAAGAAAGAAAGAAAGAAATTCATTAAAAAGCATCAAATTTTGACATCGAATCTATATGTTTAAATGATTTTGGCCTAAGGTATCTAAAAACCAAATATGACAATTATCAGATGAGTAGTGCCTGAGTTATTGATTGTTGACCATTCCCGCCGGTTTTTCTACTTCATTTGCATATCTATGAGACTCAAAAGTTCATTTCAACAACGGCACATCTACACCATATATGGCCTCACTAAACAAAAAATCACCTTAAAACGTGCAGCGGTCCATCCATCCACCCATCTATCCCTCCATTCCTTCATCCATCCATCCATCCGAGTTGAACATTGTATAAGAATGTGAAAAATAACCTTTATTACTAAAGATTATTTTTTCGTTTTCAAAAACATCGTTGTCGAATTATGTTCTTAACGTATTGTTCTGTTTTGTGTTTTTGCTTATTCAGCTATTGGGCGTTCAGTATCCGATGTTGTCAATCTGGGAACATGGTAGAAAATGAAAGAAACAAACGGAAAAGAAACTAAAGATTGAAAAAGTACGTACTTTCAACTTCCATGAAGACATCCGTGCTATGCCCTGGCTCTTGTTGTGGAGACGATGATAGCCTGTATTTTCCCCTCCAACTGCAGTCAACACTGATCTTTAGAAGAACATGCGATGTATCGTTAAACAGGAAGACTGAATTCTTTAAAGGGTCATTCATTCCACATGATTCTTCTTCTGGAGATGGATCACTAAAGTAAAACAGTTCGTTGTAATCTTCCTCACGGGAGCCACTCATATTCCAAAAATTGAAGTGCGTGGGCTTTGCCGAAAAACGCTTAAATGCAATCAAAAGTGTCCTCCCTTGTATGACTTCTATGTTGATGTTACCAGTTTGAGCGTCACTTGCGTCTAAATAACAGTATAATGATTCGTTAAAATATTGCTAAACACTTTGCAACTCGAAAACTACAAAACATTTCAATGTTTACGATGATGTGTGAATACTCAATTTATTTTTTGCTTAAACGGTTTATTTTCAAATTATGTGATAAACAAGGTAACACGAAAACACACCTTCAAAGCCCAAAATGACTTAACTAAGACAGGGAGGGCGAAAGAAAATGAGGTTTGATGAATGAAAAAGGAAGAAATATTGTTGACAATAAATAGAAATACAAGCTGCAAGCTAATCACTTACAAACAGTGGTGAAAGGTACCAGATGGATCAATAACCATATTATGCCTTTAGGTGCCTCATCTCATAAAATTTAAAGCATGTAGCAGTTGAGGTTATTTATTGATAGGTATATTCGTTATATCGAGATGAAAGGATGTCAAGGTGTATTCTATAGGATTTTTTTACAAAAAACAATCCAAATTTATCCCCTGTGTACCAAAACTCAGACATCTAGCTCTATTGTCTAGACCAGAATTAGATTATGCGTAATTAAAGAGTTAAAGTATGTGGGACCATAAGGTCCCCATCACACCGAATATTAAGGGTTTAGCACTTTAGATTACTAATTTATGGGCATATATTCATATTTTAGGTCACAGGTCATCGGGGTCACATGACATTCTATCAATTAACTTTCTGTCATATTTATCAAAGTGCACTAAAAATTAGACCTCTACCTATATTGGCTAGCCCAGAATTAGATATGTGCACAATTAAGATGGCTTGAAGGCTATTTTTTGCACCTATTCTTTTCTCAGAGTTAATGTCAAGTTTTGAGAGTTGGAATCAAGATATTTTGTTCAAATTTTCAGGAAAACTTCCTTACTTAATATTTTTTCCAAAAAAATATAAAAACTGTGTATTTGCAGCAATGATTTTGAAATATGACACCAGTAAGTATTAAAATCGAATTTCTCTTTTTTTTTTAATATTTGAATTTAATTATGACTGGGCAGTACTTAATATTATCAAATAAATATGTTGACACGATTAATTGTAAGATGCGTATGGCAAGATGTGTAAAGAAAATTTGTATTTATGATTTTACATGGGTTTACATATCAAAAACTATTTAAAAATTCTTTCAAATTTCAGAATATGCAAAAAGTACTTCAAATACAACAAAATTGTCCCTTAGCTATCTTGTCTGTAATCTTGTTAACAGGCTGTGGAAAATTCCGAAATAATACATTAAATATCTTGTTCGCAAAATCGAAATTGCCTAAAAACCTTTTAAATTAAATATTGCATGAAAGAACCTTGCCCTATGGCCTACAAATAGTGTTAACAGAATTTTGATTGATTTTGTTTTTGTAAGCAACTGAGATGGATTTAAAAATTTCATTTAAAGATTGCTACTTAGTCATGTGACCAGTCTACACGTTTACAAAATTGAAAAATTGTGGTCTTTGAGATCAACCCATGTTCCAAAAGGCAAATCATTTTGTGCAACAGTCTTTGAATGGGAGCAATGGCGCATAAGAGTGGATCAAAGGTCATTCATGTCATCCATAATTTGTCAAAAAAAAAATTGTCTGGTACTAACTCCTATAATCCAGGAATTATCTCAGTCATGAAAAAAAATCCTCACTGGAAAAAATGCATGATATGCGTTCCGAATATTTACGTATATTGTAAGGCAGATCATTGCACACCAAGTTTACACTGTACTTGTGCATTTTATTGGTATACACACCTATATACTTAACGTATTTGACAATATACAGGCAGTAAATCTGTGTATATTGTTGTATATCAATCATTTTGCCCCGTGCCCAACGAGCTGATTATATTGAAAGGGCAGCTGCTCATTTGCGCAGTTGTTTCAATATGTATTTCGCCATTTGGCACATTCTCTTTAAGATAATTGAATGGTTACAAAGCCGTCTACCATGAATTCAGCAAACCCTGGCAACGGCTACACATATTTCAACCACAGAAGTCCAATACTGAGCAAATGTTCAAAATTCAACAGCTAGGTCATTTGTATCCGCCAGGGAGGCAAATATTTCCACACCAAGGAAATCTTCGGCCCAAAACACTAACATACGAGGCCAGAGAGCAAGAGGGCCCACTTTTATTTTTAGCTCACGTGTGTGAACACGTGGGCTAAAGTCATAGCGATGTCCGTCTGTCTGTCCTTGTGTATAAGCATGTGAGTTTATGTGTGTCTGTCTGTCGGTCGGTTTACACAATAACTCAAAAAACGCCTGAACGGATTCGAATCAGATTTAAAAGACAGGTACCATATGCTACTTGCATGGACTGATTAGATTTTGGTTAGTGTGGCTTACATATTAACACTGAGGCGACGGGTTCCCACAAGGCCAGTCATCACTAGTCTATGTTTGCAGGTTGGAAGCTGTCAGTTTGAGCAGTTATAGTCTGAACTACCCTGAGCTGACATGCGATCTTTACTGTGTTGCTGTATTCGAGGTTTGTACAGCCTAGGGAGGCGTATATAAATGTCAAATACTATTTGCATATTAAAACTATTTTTATTACGCATTTGAGAGATGAAAGACCAGGGAAATCGACTGTTAGCTACGCAGATGCATTTTTCATCGCACACGGACTCGCTCTCTGCCAAAAGAAGATCTTCTCTGGCTGTGACCTTGTCTAGCAATAGTCCAATGCATTCATCGTTGTAACTTGATAATTACCCCAAACGCAAACGTGTTAGTCTCAATCATTCACTTCACACAACCACACACAATAGTACAACGTACTCACAGATAGTTTGCAAGTGAATTTTTTTTTATTTCCATGTCAACTGTGCAATAAAGGGTTGTGATACCAATAAATGTTCAGTCTGCGCATAGTCAAGTTCTGCGGTCCTCTGCAAACGGCATTTACACATTGTGCTCTCGCAAGCACGCTTGTCTTACTGTGCTGGATGACACAGCGGTAACTGGCGGGTGAGGCAACTGTTGATTGTCTCATGAACACGATTGGGACCAGTTCCATGGCCTACTATCCGTCCTGCACGTCGACACATCACGCAACTACGTCTTCCGTCCGGATTGCGAACCATTCAATGACCAACTCTTTCCACATTGGTAGGAATGAGACATGGTGCCGTCAGACTAGTTGCTCTTTCGGGACGTTGCCGTGATGAGAAATCACAGATCATCTGTTTTGCTACTTGGGCGTGAAACATGAGCTGACGTCTGTATCTCGATCCACTTTGACTGTATCCATGAACTGATGTCATGTTGTGGAAAGCGTTCTTGATTGCCTTGTTCAGCTCGTGGTAAAACACAACTCTGTGCCGCCGTGGCGATGATCGACCTGGCATGTAGTAAGCCAGTTTTTGATCAGTCAAGTCAACACCTCTGAAGTACTGATTGTACATTACGGCAACCTTAGGGCATATTACTTCAATTTGTTCTAAAGCACCAGTTCTTTATTCTTTACATCGATGCCTCACTAGTGCTTGATTTGGTCTTCGTGCAGAGACTGCCATACTCATAAATTTCACCAGCACAAACTGCCATTGCGCCATCTTGAAATACCGAGAAACTACCACATGGCCATCGCTCTTCGTCATCAGCATCAGGCGGTATGACTTGTGGATCATAGTTTCCGGCATTTTTTGTTTCATCGGCTAAACCTAAGGTGTACATCTTGCACGTTCCCGTGGCAGCAATATTATTTACGTAGAGATGGTCAAACAACGGACAAAAGTGTAATATAAGCCCATAATGATATGATGTCCTAACTCATAGTAAGGTCAAATCAGCCGGGAAACAACTTTCCCAGGTCTGTTTCCGCTGAAAACTGGGGGTTGTCTGCAGCATCGGGATCAAGCGGGTGATGACAGTTATCAGCGACAGCTTGATGGACTTATGGACTCGTTGAAAATGTGACCTGTGGCGGACTGACTGAGAGTGTAAACTCTCATTCCATATTTGTGCGGTTTTGCTGGATTGTAGATAACATTTTTTGTGCGGCATGGTAGGGGATGACTTCTTCGTCGATTGCCAGTTCGCACATCGGGCTTCAGTGCATTCTGCTGTTTGCATTCGCTCGATCAATGACATTTCGTACTTTCAACATTCTATCCCGTTTCTCACTTATTTTTTTGGGCTGTATACATGGCTGTGTTACGAGCACAGTATGGCTATGTGCTGTAGTATAGTATCTTGAAGCGATCACAGGGAAAAGTTCTCTTGACGAAATTATGACCGAAGCAAACATGGTCCGACCAATACAGCTGGATTTCAGGCTGCCAGCAAATTCGAAATAGCACCATCACTCCAATGAATGCTCTCATTTCAATAACCGTCGTCGGTGTTCAGGCCGATCTTTTACGTTCCCTCGTATATGCCCTTCTCCTCTGTCTAGCGTAACAATTAGTGCATCGAGTAATGAATCTTATCAGATCCTCGTCGAATTTTTCCGTACAATGGTTTCCCTATGGAGATGGTAATGACAGTGTAGATATATTTCAAGAAATACTGTGCAAAATGTCATGAAACTTTTCACAGATGACAATCTCAGAACATTATCATGAATTTATCAGTGTCCTGTAAATAATCTGCTCATTTGCATATTTAATGATATTTTGTTACTAGTGACATTACTCTGCAATTCCTGCACAAAACTTTGTGATACTTACAACAAATATTGAAATGATATATATCTAAATATACTTAGAAGCATCGGGCAGTGTCAAGTTAATGAATAGCTCATTTGCATATTTCAAGACGTTTTGTGATTAGTCATATAACTCCGATACAACTGCACAAAATGTGATGAAATCTGCTGTGTATGCTGATCCGACTGATATCTTACTGTGGCATTTTGTAGTGTAAGGTAATAAATAGGTCATTTGCATATTTTATGAATTTTGTAATTAGTTATATAATTCCAAAATAACTACACCAAATGTGATGAAATCTACTGCAGATATTGATCCGACAAATATCTAATTTTGGTGTAAAGCATTTAGCTGTGTTGACCTAATTAAGGGTTCACTTGCATATTTTATTAACTTTGTAATTATTGATATTACTCCAAAATTGCAACATTAAATTAGATGAAATTTGCTACAGATGTTGATGTGAAAAATATCCAATTGTACTGAAAGAATTGAGCAGTGTCAAGTTAAAAAATAGTTTATTTGCATATTTCACGAAGTTTTATAATTAGTCATATAACTCCAAAATAACTGCATCAAATTAAAACTGCTGCCTATAATAATCCGACAGATATCTAACTGTGTTGTAAAGCATTTATTAGTGTGAAATTAATTAAGGGTTCATTTACATATTTTATAAAATTTGTAATTACATATGTAACTCTAAAATTACCGCACCAAATTTGGTGAAACGTGCTAGACAGATCGATCTGATAAATATTTAATTGTGTTATGAAATATTGAACAGTGTCAAATTAATTTAGGGCTCATTTGCATATTTAATGGCTTGTAATTAGTTATATTAATCAAAAATTACAGCATTAAATTAAATGAAATGTGCTACAAATGTTGATCTGATGGTTATCTAATTTTCCAATGAAGCCTTGAGCAGTGCCAAGTTAATTAACAGTCATCTGCATATTAAATAAATTTTTGATATTATTAATTAAACTCTGAGAGTACTGTGCGAAGTTGATAAAACCTGTTACATATAGTGATATCACAGATACCTGATTGATCTGTGAACCGTACAACAATTAATGAAAATGTTGTAAAATACGTGAGTATATTCAGTTCACATCAGGTTTTCCGTACAATGGTTCTCCTATGGAGACAGTAATGAGAGTGTCAACATATCTCAAGAAATACTGCACAAAATTTCATGAAACCTTTCACAGATGACAATACCAGAACATCATGATGATACTGAGAATGTCATGTCAATTGTCTGCTTATTTGCACAATGCAGGAACTTTTTGTAATTTGTTACATAACTCTGAAATTCCAACATCAAACCTGGTGATACATGCAACAAATATTGATCTGATATTCATCTAGTTATACTTAGAAGCATTGGGCAGTGCCGATTAAATAAATAGCTAATTTGCATATTTTATGAAGTTTTGTAATTAGTAATATAACTCCGACATAACTGTACCAAATGTGATGAAATGTGCTGCAGATACTGATCCGACTCGTAACTAACTGTGGTGTAAAGCATTTAGTTGTGGAAAGTTAATTAAGGGTACATTTGCATATTTAATAAAATTTGTAATTAGGTGTTTAATTCCGAAAGTACGGCACTCAATTCAGTGAAACCTACTAAAGATATTAATCCGATATATAGCTAATTGTACTGAGAAGCATTTGTCAGTGTCACATTAACAAATAGCTCATTTGCGTATTTATGAAGTTTTGTAATTAGTGATATAACTCCGAAATAACAGCACCAAATATGATGAAATATGCTTCAGATACTGATCCGAATAATATCTAACTGTGGTGAAAAGCATTTAATTGTGTAAAGTTAATTTAGGGTAAATTTGCATATTTAATATAACTTAATATAATTTAGTATAACTCTGAAAGTACGGCACTCAATTAAGTGAAACCTACTACAGATATTAATCTGATAAATATCTAAATGTACTGAGAAGCAATAGGTAGTATCAAATTTACAAATAGCTCATTTGCATATTTTATGAAGTTTGTAATTAGTTATATAATTCCAAAATAACTCCACCAAATGTGATGAAATCTACTGCAGATATTAATCCGACAAATATCTAATTCTGGTGTAATGAATTTAGCTGTGTTGAGTTAATTAAGGGTTCATTTGCATATTAAATGAACTTTGGAATAAGTGATATTACTCCAAAATTACAGCATTAAATTTGATTAAATTTGCTACAGATGTTGATCTGATAGATATCTAATTGTACTTAGAAGCATTGAGCAATGTCAAGTTAATAAATAGCTCATTTACATATTTTATGAAGTTTTGTAATTTGTCATATAACTCCGACATAACTGCATAGCATCAAATGTGATGTAATTGGCTGCATATTAGGTGAAACCTGCTACAGATATTGATTTGATGAAACATTTAACAGTTTCAGGTTAAAGGTCTGGTGAAATGCCCATGTTGCAAAATCACAGAAATACAGTTGATGGTCTATAAAACAGTTACATTCATTTCTTTTTTTGTTTAGCGCGCGTGATTATGAAATATGGCAAAAAGAAAAATGCAATGTTGGCGTGTCCGCCGAGCCTCTCCAGTCTACTTTTTTTGGCTTTCCGAAGTTTGCCCGACGCCGTATCTCATAACGGGAAGAAAAGTATTTCACACCTCCGTAAGCTCCCCACAGGGGGTAACTTCTAGGTTTTCTGCTTACATGATCAGGACAGTGTCCTCCTTCAATTTCACTATGGGAATACGTTGTGCTTTTGGTGGCTGTGACAGCAGCAAGAACGTAACGGTTCAACTGTAAACTTTTTCAAGTTCCCGTCAAATGTTGAGTGTTTGAACCATGTGCTTGTCGCTTCTGGTTCGTACGATCGGCTACGATCCCTGGGCTGAGCCTGCCTCGCTACACGCTACAGAGTTGGGACCACGATGCAAATAAACTGCATGAACACCAACACTGAACGTTGTGACTGCCATGAAAACGAACAACAACACGGAACGTAGAGATCGCGATACAAATCCCCGGTACAAATCATGGAGCACAGTCCCTCTTGACTGTGCGCATGGAGGCCATTAAAACGAAGAACAATAGGGAATACCGGGCCACGACGACCGCGATGCAAATCGACCGCAACATGGATTAAAATGCACAACACGGAACAGCCAGACCGCAATGCAAATCAACCGCAACACCGAACCTTGTGGCCTCGATTAAAATTCCTATGTCTGCTATGTAGGCCTATAGCAAAAGTTTCAATTCTCGCAAGCGGGCGTTCCTATGCCTGCTGTACAGTAGACAAAGTGTTACGTTAAATTTGTCGCGAGGGCTCGATTGCGTGCATCTAAGTTTCAATTCTCGCGAGAGCATTTATGCATGCTGTGGACCAGACTAAATAACATCAAATCTCTCGCGAGACTTTGCTCGATTGCAAATACGTACGACGGAAAGAACGCAATAATACGGAAGTAGATACAGTTTTGCGAATCGCCGAGAGAGAAGCACAGATCAACAAAAGACTAAAAACAGCAACGTTTTTTCTTTATATTTTGCCATATCTTTTAAACAAAAATCAGTTTCGCCACTGTGGCAAATTAGAATCAATTTTTTTTTCGCCACTTCGGATTTCGATTCGCATTGACCATGGATGTAAAAAATTACATCCATGCATTGACCAACGTTGCGAATGGGCAACGCGAACACCGGTGTTTTGTTAGCGGATACCGGGCAGAGATAAGGCGGCGTGGGACCGCTATTCGATGTAAATGAACACACCTGTGACGTCACAGACGGCCAACCTTGACTCCCGTTGAGGGCGTGACCTGGGTGTCGCAAAATGACCCAATGAAAGCCGCGCATAGAAATATCAAAAAAATTAACACTTGCGCGTACTTTTAGGTTGCAATTCTGTTGCGAGTGTAATAGTATTGACCCCCTGGAAGATATTCAGTCACACGAACGGGACCATTTCACCAGACCTTTAATGAAGGGCTGATTTGCATATTTAATGATCTTTGTAATTAGTGATATTTCTCACAAATTACAGCTTTAAATTTAATGAGTGGTGCTACAAATGTCCGATCTAAAGGATATCTTATTGTCCCATGAAGCATTGACCAGTGCCAAATTAGTTAACAGCTCATTTGCATATTGAATAAAGTTTTGTAATTAGTGATTAACTCTGAGAGTACTGTGTGAAAGGTGGTCAAACCTACATATAGTGACAAAATAGATATTTGATTGTTCTGTGAAGCGTATTACTATTAATGAACCTGTTGTAAAAGACGTAAGCACATTCAGTTCGCGTCTGGTTTTCAGAAATGGCGTGGCAGAAGCTCAGTACAAGTTATTTGTCTTAATGAAGAATGGCGGGGTTATGGGAAGTGGATTGATACCGGAGGCTTGGCCAGACTGAACTAAAGCATAAACGCCTATCTTTACTGTGTTCTAGGGGTCAAAACCCGTACAAGGAGCACAACAACTGGTGGGACAGGAAGCGGAGAACTGGTGTGGAAATACCTTGGTTAACTCTGTGCAGATGAGATGACCAACCCAGACAAAGTTGCCAACTGCAAGTAGTTGGAAGTGATGTCTTCAAAGTGAAACTCGACATGGTTTTATCGCTGGTTCTTCTTCTTATATAAAGCAAGATGCAGGTTATCATCAGCATTATCGCAGTGTACAACACAGAGCTGAAGTATGCTATTTCAGAATGTGCTTCTGTTACAATGATAGTAAAAATACCAGAGCAAAGAAATACACTGCTGATTTTAATGGAAGACCCCCCCCCCCGCAGTAACAAAGGCTCGCAGGCATTGGGACTCCAGCTAGGGGCAAATAGAATAGTTCTGTACTCACACCTTACCGCTTCTGCCTGCCCTTATACTTGCATGCCACACCGTTCAAAAAACTTCATATACAATAATATATACACATATGCTGATTCTGCACATATGTCAAATACGTTAAGTAAACACGTACGTTTACTATTAAAATGCAAAACTACGGTGGACACTTAGTGTGTAATGATCTGCATTATGTCTACTCATGATCTGCATAGAAATATGCTAGGCATATCAACGTATTGGAATGTTCTATATACAAAGATATACGTTGCATATGCAATTAATGTTGTTTTCCGTACACATCATATACGTAAATATGCTAAGTGTATATCAAGCATTTTGTCCAGTACCATAGGTTTGCTGGCCATGGCATAGCAGCAAAGCCTGACGTAAAACGTGATGCAAAATTACCAAAGGGTTGGCTTCCAGTAACGCTTTTGGAGGGCTGTTTCATTTTCCCAAAAATGCACCAATCATTATAGGGCAATGGACAAAAACAGGCTCACCACATGCTTTGAGGACAAACTGAAGATGTGAGATAAGTAATGGAAGTTTGCTTGCTTACAAAAGTGTGACGTAGGCAGGCAAGAGTGTATTTGCCGGCTTTTTTCTCCCTATCGTTGTCACTGCTGTGACCGTGGTTCCCAAAGCCCCTTGGATTGTGTTTCCCCTGATCACAAAAACCCATAAACGCACTCAAAGGGACTCATTCAAAGTGAAATGGATATAACTTGTTCAGGTACTGCCAGTATGTGTGAGAGCACACAATGCGTAGCACCTCCATTGAGTAGCAGAAGGTCGTCCTGCCAACGAGGTCCTCTTTTTACTGCTCTTAGTGGATGCTTTACTTCATGACGCTTTTTTTCACGCAATAGGCCTTCTGTATGTCATCTCCGGGATCTCTTGGATTGAGTACATCTTTGGGTGCTGGCCGACATATTCTGCAACAAGCCTATTATTTTCTGTGCAGTAGTGGAAGTGATCTTGTTGGTTGTCAGATGTAAAAGTAAATGACCAACAGCCTTGTCATGTCGTGGTAGACATCTTCCGTATGGATCTTAAATAAGAGGGAGTTGGTATCTGACTAGATTAAGATACTGCACTTTTTAAACTTGCTTCCATCTGTTTATAGAAGAAGAAGTACACGAAGAGCAGGCTTCATGAGGTCCACAATGCTCATGCTCACACACACGGGGTGGTGAAAGACAAGTTGGTGTTTGTGGAACCAACCAAGCTAATGCAATTGCACCGATGCATGTCCTTTTGAAGACCGAGTGCAAGCTGCTTGTCATCCACTTGCGAAGGTTATCCATGACCTCCTCAAAGACAGAGACGTACGTTAGTTTTTTACAGGTCCTTGTCAAGGTGCTGGATGTCCTCTTTCAGATCGAAGTGTTATCCATATGTAGGGATCCATCAAAGGGGTTTTGAGGTTCAGTCCATTAGAGATACAGCTTTAGATTGCGATAATTGGGCACATCGAATTCCTTGTCAAGGGCATTAGGGACCACTATTTAACCTGAGAGGGCGACCTCCTTCGTCGTGTATTTTTTTGATGCCATTGAAATGTATCCATACAATTCTTTCTTGATAAAGTGATGCTGGTCGTAATTGGTGAGCAGGTCGAGCTCTTTTACTGTTTCCTTACGCACCGCATCCTTAAGAAGCTGGGGCTGGTGTTGTAGTTGGCTTGTTCTGGTTAATACTGAGGAAAGCATGTATTCTAGACGCTCTTAAATGCATCTCCGGAAGGACGTCTATGTGGCTGTAGAAATGTTATTGTCCCCTAAGGTATGACAGCTGAAGGCCCTCAAACAAATTTGCCTATTGCAGGAGGGGCGTAAAACTCACTTTATCAATGAAACGAGTAAGACGGACTAACTATTTCATCAGCCTCTGACACTGCATCAAAACGCAATTCTACAGATCAATTCATACAAATAGGTTGACTGTATTATAGTATAATACACGTTAATTTACATGAATCCACATGAATACAGGCTTGCTGAATACAAGCAATGAATTCTTGACTGTATTCATTTGTATAAGCACCATTCAGCAATTATAAAAACATCTGTAAACCCATGCTCCATCTAAAATATTTGGAACAATCCATGCAAAGTAAGTATTAATGGTTTTTCATGCAGTGTAATTCAAAACATTAATTTGTTTGTAGTTAGTGGTTTTATTGGTAAAGGGTAATGGCATATATACACACACACACACACACACACACACACACACACACACACACATATATATATATATATATATATATATATATATATATATATATATATAATGTCATTAATGGGTGTTCTAATTATGTAGTCATTTCTATGAATAATGAAAAAATGCGGAGTTACCTCATTGTTTTTACGCCCTTTATAGGGCGTAACTCATAATTTGTAGGCCAGCATGATGTTGAAGAGACATACGTAAATAGGTATTCTTGTCAGTTTGTGTCTTCGAACTTTCTTGAATACATAAAGTTTTTTAGCTTTGCTCCCTATTGGTGATACGTCTAAACTTGTAACTCAGGTTTGAATACATACCTGACACAAAGGCGATATTTTTAGTCATGACAGTGATTGCAGGTAGCAACAAATGACAACTGGATTATACAACCAATGATTTTTTAACAATTTTGATTGTTCGTACGCTGCCGAGGAGAAAATACAAAATGAAATTGTATTTTTATGGACTATCATCTTTCTATTCGAATTAAAAATGATACTAGCTTAAACTTCTAGGTGTTTATCTATTTTCTACCATAGTAGAATTAAGTTTTTACCCATATGAAAGCCAAGGGGGAAGTTTATCATACGATTAAAAGTAAAGAATCTAAGCTTCAAAAAATGTACGGTTAACAGGGGTTTTCTTTTTGCCTCTATGACTAATATAGCGTGAGAAAAATGACACATGACTTCCTTTCTTTGTCATTCTCTACCCCTTTCAAATGATAACTTCATGGTTCACAATTTGCTATATTTTATATATATCATTTTTTGTGAACGAGAATCACGTTCATCACTGCGGGTTTGTGCCTCAGTGAACATGGTTGAAGATATTTGCAAGTTTTGGTTGGATAATGGTGAATTAGCAATTTTTATCGAAATGTTAAAATCAGTTACGATAACAATATGTTATAAATAATGGTAATGTCACCCTTAGATAAACTGTGCTACTCACCATACAATGTAAGTGTTGAGTTCCCAACTGTTGTATTATAAGTGTCATTTACTTGTATCCACGTATATTTAGCTCTTGTTGGTTTTGATTTTATCTTGACCTGGAATGTGTAGTTACCATCTGATAATCCAACAGGCACGATTCTGCTGGAAGCGTCGACATTTTGGCCAGTGCAATACGTCTCCACTTCTTTTGTTTCAGCTATTGGTTTAAGAGGTAACAAGAACGACAGATAGAAAACCTGCTTTAATTAAATTAAGCGTATGTGAAAACAAGCAGTTTTAGTACAGAACAAAAGCATCTTGTTTTGCTATTTTTTGTTTCGCCAGACTCTTTAGTCCAGAAAAGTATCGTCCTACTTACAGAGTAAAATATTGTCTTAGAAGTAAATTAACGTTGAAAAATATAAATCAAATATCTTGAATGTATATAATAAAGATATCGATAAAATTTTATGAGAATATGTTTTCGTAATATCAACGGACTTTATACAAAGCGGTTCAACCATATCTAGACCTCCAGGTGAGCAGGTACAGTACTTATGTTTTCTTCTTCTTCTTCTTCTTCTTCTTCTTCTTCTTCTTCTTCATGAAGTAGGAGGTGTTTGTTGTTGCTCCGTTTTTACTCGTACTTTTTGCTTTGCCGGACCGTTTTTCACCAATATTGTCATCTTTTTGGATTGGGTTTGTTTCCTAGATTCTCCTCTCTGTGACATTGGACTGTTTTATCAGAGGATTGCTGAGATTTTGGTCGATTACTGAGTTGGTACTTGTCACCTACTTGGTCGGCCAAAATGGCGGCCGCGCAAGTGCTATCACAGCGTTATGGTGAAGCCCACACTTTGTCAAAACTATGCATGAAGAATGCCCTGAAGATGGAAAGCCTGGGTGGTGTCAGTGTGAATACTTATGTGGAAAAAATGCTGAATTGGTGGATGAAAGTGATATTGTCGCTGCTTCAAGGATAAACAAATCTGTGGTTGTTTTTCTGAAAACTGTAAAGGCGGTTGAGATGGTTTGCACTACTGGAGTTACTGTTAGCGAGCAGTTTATTCAGCCCCAGCCTATGGTTAAACCCGCTACAAAGGTAATTTTGTCAAACGTACCACCTTTCCTACCAAATGAACTATTGATTGAGAAATTGGAACCCTTTGGAAAAGTAATTTCTCACAGCATTCGTTTTATTCCACTTGGTTGTAAAAGGGAAGGCCTCAAACATGTGAAATCATTTTGCCGTCAGGTGTACGTCGTGTTGAAACAGAACAATATCAATGGAATTTTCACATATTCTCCACGAAGGGCATTTCTATACAATTTACATATCTACTGATGAAGCCAGGTGCTTTCACTGTAAAGCCATTGGTCACTTACGGAGAGACTGTCTTGTGCTACACTGCGAGAATAACAATGAAATCAGAATTGAAAGAGAGTCAGATCAACACAAAGACAATGATAGTGTACAAAACGATATTAGTGATGAAACAACTGGTAACACGAGAAATCAAGACATTTTGTCATTCAATCCGGCTGATAGTGAAGTTACTGATTTGAACGTTAACAATGATATCAGAAATGAAAGAAACGATATTAGTGATGAAACGACTAGTAATACGATGTCAAATGATCAATCAAGTGAAATTGTCGGACAAGAGCATCAGTCATCACATCGAGTTAATAAGCAGGCGAGATCTCCGAGTCCTGACGATAGCCATGTTTCTGAAAATTACTCCGAGAGAAAAAGGTGTGAAACTGATGATTCACAAGTACAGTTGCCTCCTTCATCGATTACTAACGACGAACAATCAAATCGTGAAAGTACCATTGAATTGAACAATGCTAATGTTCTTTCTGATGAAGAGAGGGTACGATCCCCTCCTTCAAACCATGACGATCCGAGCGTCATAGCTACTAATGAAATTACACCTGAGGTCCTTTTGCCTTCTTCAGCTGACGATAATCGGTCTTTATCCACCCAAACGTCAACAGCATCGCCTGACTGGGGAGACTCGCCATACACCTATCCGTCTTCGTACCCACTCCTTCAGGTATTCCAGTACAAAATTCATTTGCTGCATTGGCAACTGACAGTGACACTGCTGTTGACGAAGACACCGTTTCACGCTGCTCATCTTTTTCTGATGTGTCAACACTGAGTGAATTACCAGACAAGACGCCTGTTTCACTGTCCCTAAAATCTCTGATGGATTTTATTGAAGACATAAAATTTTCTAAAAAACCTATTGAGCAATCACAAGATTTTTTTTCAGATTTAAAGTTGTTGATCAGATCACTGTCACATATTCAGAAATCTGGAATTCTCGCTAGTTCTCAGAAAACTCGAGATGGAAAACTAGTCAATAAGATCAAGAAACATGTCAAAAATACTAAATAGTTATGTATTTGAACAGAAACTATCTACTTCTATTAACAATGGTCTGTGCAGAGATGCCTTGACATGTTTTGAAACTTTTGAATTTCTGAAAAATGTCCAGCAGTCTGACGTCTATTTTCTTCAAGAGACCCACTCCCTACCCCGTGACGAAGATGTCTGGAGGCTTGCTTTGCTAGGTCGTGCCGAATTTTCGCACCTAACTTCAAACAGTGGAGGTATTGCGATATTTTTTTCTCCGGGGATTAAAGTAGACATTGTGAAATCTTGCTCGGTTATTCCAGGTAGACTTCTCTATGTTAAGGCTATTATTAATGACACTACTTATAATTTTATTAATATTTATGCTTCGGTTGATCACAATGAACGGCTTGTTAATTTTCGAAAGCTTGAATGGCTGCTGAATGAACTGCGTAGTGAAGAAATTATTTTTCTCGGTGGTGATTTTAATTGCACTACAAACGCGAGTAAAGATAGACGTAACGGAAATGAGCCTGATCAAAAGAATGCCGATTTTCTATCAAACACAATTAACCGCTTCAAACTGTGCGACGCCTGGAGACGTTTCCATGGTGACGATTGTGTGAATTATACTTGGAAAAGACAGAATAGTGCAGCAAGGCTTGATCGCCTTTATATTTCGAAAAGTTTTAGTAGCAAAATCCAGTTTGTTTCTATTGAGCATGGCTTTAACTCTGATCATGATCTTGTCAGACTTGACCTTTCCCAAGGCAGTGTTAAACCGCGCAGTGCGGTCTGGTGTTTAAATACTGAGGTGTTATCTGATAATGAATACTGTGAACTTATTGTCGACTTTTGGTCAAGCTGGAGATCTCATAAAGACTCGTATAGTTCGCTCCAAATGTGGTGGGATGTCGGCAAACTAAAAATCAAGCAATTGACTCAGCTTTATTCTGCAGATAGAAAAAAGAGGAAACAAAATTTGAAATGTGATATTGAGCACGAATTACGTAATCTGGAAAGTTCTCAAAGAGATGGTAATGTCACAGTTGACATCGTTGAAAAAAGAAATCTTTTGGACAGAATTGTGAAATCACAGGTGCAAGGTGCTGTAGTGAGGTCAAAGTTTAAACTTTTCAATGAAAGTGACAGCTCTACTTCGTTCTTTTATGATCTTGAACGGTACAAAGGAACGAAAAAAATTATGACACATCTGCGCTTGCCAAACGGCGATATCACAGTGAATTCATCTCAAATTCGTCAGACTGCTGCCAATTTCTTTTCTAGCCTTTATTCCCCGGATGATGTTTCAGTTGAAGCGCAGGATTCCACCTTAAAAGACTTACCAACCATCAGCAATGAAAATAAGCAGAATTTAGAGTTGCCTATTACTTTTGAGGAATTTTCAAATTCACTTCAATTGCTCGGTAAAAATGCTTCTCCCGGTATTGATGGTCTACCGACCGAATTTTATCAAAAATTCTGGTCTTTCATTGGCAAAGATTATTTTGATGTTTTCACTGCTGCTATTCAAGATGGTATTCTCCCCCTGTCTTGTGGAAGAGCAATTTTGACTTTGATTCCCAAAAAGGTGACAATAGCCTGATTAAAAACTGGCGCCCTGTTTCGATTCTGTGCTCGGATTACAAAATTTTTACCAAAGCGCTATCTTAACGTCTGCGCAATGTTTTGCATGAGATCATTGGCATTGACCAAAGCTATTGTGTCCCTGGAAGGCATATTTCTGATAACATTAATCTCATCCGAGATGTTGTTCACTACTCTAATGAACGTAATTTGCCCCTGGCCATTTTATCATTGGACCAGGAGAACGCTTTTGATCGTGTCCACCATGGTTTCTTGTTAAAAACACTCCGTGCTTTTTGGGTTTGGTCCTAATTTTATTAATTATATCAAGCTTTGTACTCTCGCGCTGAAAGTCTTTTGAAACTGAACAACTGTCTTTTTTCTCCATTTTCTTTTGATCGTGGAATTCGACAAGGTTGTTCATTGTCCGGACAACTTTATTTCATTTGTATTGAGCCTCTGCTTCATAAAATCCGCACTCGGAGTAAAATGTGTGGTTTCGAGCTTCCAAACTCCAATGGATAGGTTTGTCTTTTATCAGCTTATGCCGACGATGTGAGTTTTCTTTTGACCCGTGATGATGATTTTAAGAAATTACAGCATTGGCTTGATATTTAAGAGAGGGCTTCAAACTCACGGATTAATTACTTAAAATCAGAAGGTTTGTGGTGTGGTCAATGGAAACAGCGCTGTGACACGCCCTTAAATATCAAGTGGTTTTCGAGTCGGTTAAAGGTTCTAGGTGCTTATATTGGTAATGAGGCCTCTTATGCTGATAAAAACTGGGAAGGTATGATGGAGATGATTGATGTTAAACTTTATGTTTGGAAGCAGTTTTCTACTGCCTTATCTTATCAGGGCCGTGTTTTGGTCATCAATCAGCTGGCCGCTACTAACATTTTGCATCGCTTAGCAGTTTCATCTCCACCAAAATAACTCATTGATGCTGTCCAACGTAAATTTGTTAATTTTATGAGGCAGGGACGTCACTGGGTTGCAAGGGAAACAGTGTATTTACCAATCAAAAAGGGGGGTCAGGGTCTTATTCATCTCGAGTCCCGTTTGAAAGCTTTTAGATTACAGTACCTACAACGTTATTTATACGATGATACTAAGCATCCTTGTTATTATTTTACTTATTACTATCTTGGTAAAATTGGCTCGCTGCAGTATGATAAGCAGTTATTCTGCATTTCTTTCAAACACTTGAAAATTGATTGTTCTATCCCTAAATACTATCATGCTTTGTGGATGGCCATGAATTGTGAAACTGTAGTTGTTAAGCGTGGAGGAAAACCAAATACGATTGAAGGGATTCTTAATGAGCCACTGTTGCTGAATGATATTATTGTTAACCCCAATACTGGTCACCATTTTCCAGTTGATCAATTTGCTAGAGGTGGTGTGACAAAAATTGTCGACCTTATCAACCTTGATGCTCGGCGGTGGAAAACGTCCCATGAACTTGAGCCTTTACTCACAGTTCGTTCTCATCGCATCATTGCTTCCAAAAATATTCTTTTTCAAGAAGCAATTTTGAATGTTTTCGGTGATGTCCTTAGGAATTTCTTTGATACTCCAACTCCACTTGGTAATTATGCTTTGAATAATCCGTTGTATCACTACACGCTTACTACTTCAGTTGAGGAAAAAAGTACCGTTATTCAAACATGCCTGTATAAACTTGAAAAGGGCGCCATCTGTAAATTCTTAATTGACAGTCTCCATGCAATTTCAGGAAGGCTCAGTAATATTTGGGCAGACTTGTTAAGTATTCCAGAAGGTTCAGAGCCCAACTATGGTATCATTTACAAAGCATCTGTGTTTAAGAAAGAAGGGGACATTCAATGGCGCTTTCTTCATGGTACCATTTCGACAGGTGTCTATTTGCATTCAGCAGGTTACAAAGACAATGGAAACTGCCCCTTTTGTATTACAAATCTTGACAACAGCTTGCATATGTTTTTAGAGTGTGTCCGGTTAAATAATTTTCTTCACTTTATCAAAAAATTAGTTGGAAAAATCAGCGGTGTTTAAACTGTTCCTCAAATCTGGTATATTTTTGGGCCTCCTTTTAAAAGAAGGCAAAAAGATGCTATGCGTCTAGTTAATTTTGTTTTCATCGCAGCTAAGTTAGAAATCCAAATTACTTATTATAATAGGGTTCAAGAAAAAGCTGCTTGTGATGTACTTGATCAGTTTAGAACACGTGTTAAATATCGTCTAATGGTTAAATTTCAGTATTGTAAATTTTCCCGTAACTTAGCGTATTTTGAATTGTTTTGGGCAAGGAATTCAGCTCTCTGTAGAGTGGAAGATGATGAGCTTCATTTTTGTATTTAGATGAAGCCCAGTCGCTTTTTTTGGTCTGCTTCTGACACTCTTTTTACATGTACAGTTTAATTTAATTTTGTAAATTTGTACAGTGTGAATAAAGGTTTCTTGAAAATCAAAATCTTCTTCTTCTTCTTCTTCTTCTTCTTCTTCTTCTTCCTTTTTTAACCACCTTCATCAAAATTGAAGATTTTATCTTTTTAGACATGTTATAATGTGCTGCTTTGTGTGTGTGTGTTTTGCGTCCCATTTCTTTGATAGTTCACAAAGTAAGTTTCATTTAACTTTAAATTTACACTCACCATCTCTTTGAACACAAACATTAGAGCCGTACTGAACAGGTATCCCAGAATCGAGGGTAACGGATACATCCATCGGAATCGCTGCATCAAAGCCGCACGGAAGATATATTATGTGACCTATTTTGGGGCCATCTACATTAATATTACAAAATGAAATGATTAAATCTATATATAGACCTGTCTGTTGTTTTGCCTATATGTTTGTTTGTTTGTGTTTGTGAGGTTTGGTTGGTGTTTTATACAAAAGCCAACGAATAATCACCATCACAATCATCGCCATCATCGCCATAATCGTCATCATCATCATCGTCATCATCATCATCATCATCAAAATCAACATCGGGCAAAATGCTTGTTATGCGCTTAGCATATTTGAGTATATTGACTTATATGAAACCAAATATTAATTGCATACGCAACGTATGAAATGATTAAGTTAATTTAAAGGCCTGTCTGTTTTTTATGCCTTTCTGTTTGTTTGTTTGTGTTTTTGTGAGGTATGTATATGGAACATTCCGTATACAAACAGGTTTGTTTGTATATAGAACATTCCCATACGTTGATATGCGTAGCGTATTTCTATGCAGATCATGAGTATACGTAATGCAGATCTTTGCACACTTGGTGTACACTGTAGTTTTGCATTTTATCAGTAAACGTACGTGTATACTTAAACGTATTTGACACACATGTACAGAATCAGCATATGTGTATATATTGTTGTATATCAAGTATTTTTATCAGTGCAAGAACTTCGTCTTAGATTCACTCTGGCGGTTTACCAAGGAAACAAATGATATGAATTTCATGACTCAGACGCAAATTTAAACTGAAGTAACAAACTGAAACCTGCTTTGACAAACCATGTACATGACAATTAACAATCAACATCAACTTAAAACTTCAAGATCAGCTAGCAAACAAACAAGTGAAAAAGAACAACTTGCATATAAGTGCATTTAGTACAATCACAAATTAACTAATTGGTGGTAATCCTCATGTTGTAATGTGCATTTGCGCTTAATGATGAGTGGTTAAAGAGAATAGATGAGGGCCAACACTATACTGGAAAAAAGTTTGAAACTTGCTTATTTTTATTTAAGGTAGTATGCGCCTCGAAAGTGAAAGACTTCAACTTTTGCTCTAACTTTCCTCAAGGAAACTTTCAATCATTGTCTTTCAAAATCGAGAATAAAAATAGAGGGTCACCGTGCAAATTTTGGTACTAGAGAAACAAATTACCCAAGATTTACCGTAAATGGCCGCCATCTCTGTGTTAACTCCATGGAGAAAAATAAAAATTTTCGAATTTCGAAAAACTAAGCCGGTGAAAAGTTTTCTTTCACCAAGAGCATTAAAATAAACCCCGCATTTGGTGTATCAGAAGAGAATTGTAAAAGTTTGAGAGTCCGAATGACTGTCCCCGAGGTGCGTTCTACCTTAAACATCACTGGTTTAGTCAAAGCTTCCATTCTATTTAAAAGGCCAACATGTTATTCAGTATTCGTCTTTGCCCAGGGAGACATGATCATTACGCATAAACTATCTTTCTTTCCTAAACAAAAATAACTGTATTTGGCAGAACTAAGAATATTAAATTCATAGGTAGCCATTTCGTAATACGTTATGAAACATAACTGAAGTTCGGTCGAATAATTTCTCGATCTACCTTCAAATTATGTTGCGTCCCCTTATTGTACACGTTGTCGATATAATTTTAAAATGCGTATCACAAGAGAAGAATCACTCTCACATGTCTAGTGTCGGACCAGCTGATCGTCTACTTAACTTAAGCGAAGTTGCAGACAATTTAAACCATGCCATTATACGGGATGTCAATAAAGTCATATCAGTTTAAAAGAAGGTAATCTAGCTGTTTCTATACTATTAGTAATTGCAACATTCTAGAATCACTCCAGCCGGCGAAAACCCTCGAACAAAGTTCTAAGATACGTTACCGGACTTCAATTTTACTGTTCATGACATATACACTGCCTTGCTCATGAGCGTTTTGTGCCTTGGTCTATTCATACGGATATTACATGGAAAGCCAACTGAACAAACCTTGAAATGTGAACTCACTTTAAGATTAAAATAGTTTTATATAGTTACACTACGTTCAATCAAGTCGCGCTTGAAATAGCGATTAGGAGACTAACAGCAGACACTATATATATGTTTTTGCTTTAACGGGCCAACAGTACAAGATCTACAAAAACTTAAGAACTCAAAACATTATAACAAGTGTGTAATTCTTGAATTATTTTGAAAGATGCAAACTGGGCTTGTGCAATTGATAAATGTGCACCACAGGCAGTGGCTTCTAGTATTGAGGTGGGTCAATACACTCAAAGTCTTAAATGCTAACATTTACAAACGTATGATTGATCACTCATACAGGCATATTTTATTCTTAGTTTATACACATATGTATTTATTAAAGTTTTTCGATAGGGCAAGCAAGCAAGACAGAAAAGTGCATATTTACATGTGACAAGATTGTTTTAATAAGAGATCAGGCTCACCTCCATAGTCAAAACATCCGCACCAAATCTGAGGCACAAAGGCGACAAGCAGCAAACCATCAAGCAAGGACTTGACCATTTTCTGTTAATCTTAACAATTGCACAGTTAATTCGCCATATAATTTGTTTCATTTTCGAAGCTAGTTGAGATTAAAAATAATTTGCCGTTTTCTGTGAATCTTGATAATTTGCCAAATCATATCAAGCTCTTTGTTCACATGTAGTTGCAATGCCATGCCTTATATAATCTGATTTCACACAACAAGGGAGTCAAGTGCTCATAATTTCTTAGGCTATCTTACCTGAAAGTTTATGAATCTTAAGTTTTGTGCTGAGGGTTACTCAGATAGTGTCTTCTAACACAGGAAAAGAATCGTTTCCGCTTATAAACACTATCATAGGAGTGATCGCGTCGGCAGCGTTCTCTGTAGTGCAGTAGCCTTTTTACGACGACAAATGTGTTTGAACTACTATTAAGGCTCTCTTATAGTGAAATACCTTATTGTCATTATTTGAATTTGCAACAGCGCCATCATTTTCCTCTTTGAAACGTCGGAGTGTGCAATTACATATTCCTCTTACAGCATGGAAAAAAAGTTAGTTGTTCATTGACGCGAAACACTTATTTTCAGGAAAGTCACCACTTTTGTTATTTTTTACAATTCTCGATTCCTCTTGTATCTTCTTATTACATTTGTAGAAATGAGACAAAATAAAGTGTGTCCTTTGCTGTAAAATGGCAACATTAAACATGTTTTTTTTTTTCAAAAAGGTGGGTTTCTAACTTGCATAATTCTGCTGTACATAGGAGCATATAACACAAAAGGCGTTAAGTGTGTTTAGTGGTTGCCGCTTCAACGGAATTTTTCTATTCCATAGGGTTTCGTGCCTGAAGAATTATTGCAAATGCATTGTACATAAATCTGTGGGATAATGTAACTTCAGAAAAATTACGACACAAGAAAAAAAACTGAAGCGAAAATTATTTCTATATTTTAAGTTGCTATGTAGCAGCATCCTCGGTTATAATATTTCATCAATAGATAAATTATCTAATCGAGTTGAATGAAAATTCTGTAACCGACAATGATCTATCTAACCATCTATCTATCTATCTATCTATCTATCTATCTATCTATCTATCTATCTATCTATCTATCTATCTATCTATCTATCTATCTATCTATCTATATATATATATATATATATATATATATATATATATATATATATATATATATATATATCATTAAAAACATAGCAAAACTGATAACTTTGCTGCACATAGGAGTTTTGCGTAAATGAACAAGTTACTTCCCTTCCATGTCGTAAGAGGGATTAGTAATTGCAAAACTCAGACATTTCAAACAGGATTCAAAAAATGACAATAGGTATTTCATAATATCGGAGAGTTAATAGTAGGCCAAACAGGTTGACATCGCATAGGAGTACTCCACACTACAGAAAACGCTGTCGAAACGACCACTCCTATTATTAGAGTTCGTAATCAGAAACGATTCCTCGTCCGTAATAGAAGACAATATCTGTGTAAATTTTAGAATGACACCTAAGATTCATCAATTGTCAGGTAAGGCAACCTAAGAAATTTTATCATTTGAGTCTCTTGTCATGTAAAATCAGATTTAAATATGTCATATGACTTACTTTCAGGTAAGGCAACCTAAGAAATTTTGAGCATTTGACTCTTGTTATGTTAAATCAGATTTAAATATGACCTAACAATGCGACTACATCTATATTGTACTCTAATGAGATAAAAGAGAAAACATCAGTTGTGAGGATTTGACAGCACAGCACGATTTGATCTCCGTTTATCACGACGAATTTCTTGCATTTTCCTATAAAGAATAAAGGGCTTATAGTTTTAAAAATGTCTAGAATACGATGGTTTCATTAGGGCTTGAACTCACAACGTACTAACAACATACTCAAATATATTGAACGCATTTTACTTTTTGTTTAAATCCTGTTACTGACTATGTTACTTTACTGAATCAGAATTATGTTCATTTTAGATCCAAGGGCAAAAAACTTCAACCGGTGGGGGATGCGATGACATATATAAAACCTATGAAAGAAGAAAAGCAACATACTTAGGAATTCGAACGCAATGCAAATTCATACATAGCATTGATCGTATCATGTTTTTCGAAATGTGTTGTATGATAAAGTCTGTAAAAGAAGAAAGAGTACAGATTTTATTTAAACTGTTACACTCATTTTCTTCACAATCAAAATGAATCTAGGTTTTTTTAACTTGATAACAGTTTTCTTACGGACAATGTAATAGTCCGTGGGCTGGAGGGGCCCACCGTGCACCCCCACATCCCTACTACTTGGGTATTTTTTTGTTCTTTAGGACCTGCTGAACAAGAAAAAAGATGTTAACATTGGATATTTTGGGATGCACTACCTATCTGGGCTGGTTTTTTATTTGCATGTACCGCAAAAAATGGCGAAAATTGGGTAGGGGTAGGGGGTACTATATCCTCCCCTACATTAAGTAAAGTTGCTTGAAATAGCACAAACCATACATTTTTGGTAAACTGAGATTCTGCTCTTTATGAGAAACACCAACTTTAGCAAAATTATTTTGTGTACATAGAATAGGATGACTTTAAAATAAATTTTTTTGACAATTTTGAAATTTTGTACCCAAAATACCATGTAACAATTGTGATTTACTTTTTATTAAGCAAAATTTTGACAGCTTTTTGTGTTTGAATTATTTATTCCCACATATTAAACAAGAAAAAAGTGTTAACATTAGATATTTAACTATACACTACTTCTCTGGAGTCAATTTTGAATTGCGTGTATCTGTATGGGGTGTGCAAAAGCTAGGGGGTAGGGGTACAGCATTCTTTCCTTGATTAAGTAAACTGGCTTGAAATGCCATATACCTTATAGTTTTAGAAAGCTTAGATACTGGTCTTTCTAAAATGCATAAAATTTTAGTGAAAAAATATGACATCATAGAATTGGATAACTTTAAATCGATTTTTTTCTGGTAATTCAGTATTTTTAATCGGAAGAAAATACGATTACTATTGTTTCCTCCTTATGAAGCAAATCAAACAGATTTATGGATGTTATTTACTAATTGCAATGTGCTGAAGAAGAAATTAAATGTCAAAATTGGGTATTTACAATGCATTAATGTCTCTAGTCACTAAAATAGCAAGTTTTGCTACATTGGTATATAGTGAATGGGCATTTTATGGTTATGCAATGAACTAATGCACAGCCTTAAAAAGAAGACTTTAAAACGTGCACACATAGTTATATTGCCATTTTCTCCTTCAAGTAAATAGATTATTTACGACTGTCTATCTTTATAATTTAATTTTTAAATATTTTTCATAAAATAATTTTGATAAGACCTATTTGGAAAATTGTCCATGCCTCCTTGTCTTACTTACACAGCAAGCATTACTAAAAATCTATTAGGCCGAGGCTAGAGGAGCCGTCTACGTGCATCTTCCCCCCTCACCCCAAAGGATAACAAACCTGTAATTTTTCGAAGCCTTGGGATCCCTAGAATAAGAAATGGGATTTTAACAAACAAAATATAGGGACTTAATACCTGTTACGGTCATGTTTTGAAGGGTACCACAAAATCACGATTTTGTGACCCTCGTGGATTTTTGTAGTTTGAAAGATTCAGTCGCGTGCGGGCGCTCCGGCGCACTGCAACCTACGACCCTTTACCACGACTGGGGGCACACTGTACTTGGCCGCGGCAAACTCAAAGAAAAAAAGTACCGCCCACAACT
>LD361131.1:25783-36847 GCA_001465055.1 Ptychodera flava | reverse complement strand
CTCGTAAATTAAGCCCAACAATATATGGATTGCGAATCAAACGAAAAAAATGGGGGTCACCACACAATTTTTTAAGATATGGGCATTTTTAATACAAAAAATGCTACATTGAAGCGCCCTCTAGCGACAGATCCCTGTTCAATTTGATATTCAAAACTTGTTTTAATAGGTATGAAATAAAGTTTAGTTCACTCAAATACTGCAAATAATCCCACATCTGTCACACTTAAAACGGGCCTGAAACACAAAGTTTGCTATCTTGGTGTGAACTGTTTTGACGAACCAAATTTGAAAGTCGCACCTCAAAGTAATTATATGCTATATCGCGACAAAAAGACCACTTCCGGTAAGAACGCTTGCAGAAAGAACGTTCGTACGCGTGCGCAGATACGATGCGCAGTACGAATATTCTCGTTACCCGCAAGCTACGTTAAGGTAAAGGGCGACGAATTCGGACGCGCACACGCTTTAGAACGTTTCTGCGCAGATTTAACTCCAGCCTGTCGCAAATGGGTTACTTTGTAGCATGTATTTAACATCCCCTGTCATTGTTGAAATTGCGCTTTTAGCTAATTTTTTGTCCCAGTCTCTTAGAAATACATGTGACCTATTACCTTGTCATATTTTGACCCCCTAGGAAGCTGGTTTTTATTCAATATGAGCGAAAAATTAACATTTCTCTCCCATTTACATGGCGCATATTACCCATTCATCTGGAGATATTGTAAAAAGAAGCGTGGTGACACCCTTTTATTAAAAGTGTAAACTAAATGGTATTACGTCAGGATTTTATTCGCTAAGTTTTGTCAAAATGACACCATTCAAAGCGACAGGAAGAAAGTTCGAAAATTATGTAGTGATATAATTTCGATATCGTCATTTTGTAATCGATACTTATGTAGCAATTTCTTTACAAACGTCATGAAAACTATACATTCGATAGATATGGATCTTAAGTCTTGGTATTTGTTAAAATTAACTCATATGCTAAGCTTTTTATTATTGCTTTCTTTAGTTTAAGTGAATTATATCATTTTTATTTATTTCTAAGGACGCCATTTTAACGTCCGTTTCCATGGAAACGAGCGTGGTGACCCCATTTTTTATTTTATTTTTGCACTTGCACAACTTCCAAGAATATTTGTGCAAAGTTTCAAGAAAATGACACCACAACTTAATTTTGACGTAATTCGTAGTACTTCACCTTAAACCCGGAATTCGAATGGACAACGGTACAAACAAACCCACCAGCACAAATGCATAGAAATCTACTTCTGCACTCGTTGCAGTGCGGAAGTAGATATCCGTATTTTCCATTGTTGCTAAACATGCTTATGCCAAATTCCACCCGTTATTGATAGTAATCTGTTTTCATAATTCTGTACTATTTTCTAGTGGTATATGTCACATCAAGTGATGAATTTTAATAATTGACCAACCAACTAGATTAAAAAAATAACAAACAACCCTCCAGAAAAAAAAAGAACGCGGGAAAGACACTGTGTGGCCTAATAGCTGTTTTGACAGAATTTAAATGGATAAATACACGGAAAAAACATGACAGTTTGTTCAATTTGGCAAATTACACAATCACATAATATTATGATTTCGTGTAGGGCATACGAGGGTCAATATACCGTGTAGCTTTGGTAAACGTTAAACGCCAACGTAACTATGCCTGAACTTTGAACCCTGCGTCATTCCCTGTATTGAGCGAACACGCACAAGTTGCTATTGTGTACTTATACACTTATATAGGGACTAGTATAGGTGCAATGTTTTCTCTGGGTACACCTGTAATTAAATGCATACATGCCCAATTCTTGTAAGTTCAGGATCATTCACTCAAAGTCACTTAAAATTCAAGGACTTTCCAGGACTTTTTTCATAATTTTCATGACTGTGGAGTTATAATTACCCTTTTCCAAATATCATTTTTACAGTGAATCATTTATTATATAGATATTATTTTTACAAGATCATGACAGATCATCTTGTAATTTTTGAAATGTGGGTAGTCTTCTAAGACTTTCGGCACTCAATTTCATTTTCAAAAGTTTTTTTTTCAGGACTTTCCACAAGGCTTTCAAAGTCATTGCAAAGACTTTCAAGGACCATGAGTGTATGGAATCATGTGTAAGTTGGAGAACAAAATTGATTTTTAGGAGGCTGTAAAGACAATTAATTTGTCATAATTTTTGTTGGTATTCTAGATATTTGCTTGTTAAAAGATGGTAATAAAACATCATATTGGAAAAATTTACAATACGGAGCTTTCAGTTGTTATGAGGTTGGGTTGGCCGGGTGACGGGGAACCAAGGGGGTAGTCCATCATGTAAAATGTGCCCCCCCCCCCCAAAACCTATAATTTTGGATTAATAATCAAAATTTGTATCATCAATGTCTCTCCCGAGCTTTGTAAGGTGGTACTTTGACCCGCGAAGTTGACGCCACGAGCCACAACTTTCGTTAGACAAACGTTTGGTTCACGCCAAACGGAAAATTTACAAAGAAATATTGATAGTCATGCCTGGATGACCTTCCATCCTCACTGTGGATAAAGAGCTCGGTTACCGACCATGCATGCACCTCAGTGTGTCGTTCGTTGTAATGAAAATTAGCTTCGCAAAAATCTCTCCTAGTAGAGCTCTGAAGATGCTTTGGAAGAAAAGGGATATGCTTAATATGTTGCGAATATTTGGGTGTTACTGTAAATGCGTTTACACTGCTTGTATATCATAGGAGCAGCCTTACCTATCATTTACGCCCCTTTGTTTATGTATCCTAAAATTGAGAAATCGTATGTTATCGGTAAGGAAAGACGTTTTTGCTCATCCCTGTCTGTTGCATGTCTGTGAGTTGGCGGTACGCTCTGAATTTAACTCGCAATATATTACGAAAGCCGGCTGGTATTTAACTATGGTAGACAGGATCACTCTCTTGGCGCAAATACCTTTTGAAATTTATAAATATTTACAATGAACGTACACGCAGTTTATAGTCTTCGCACAATACGCCGGGTTTTTTTTTCGCCTTAATTTTCTGCAACTTTTCCGGGTTCAAAGTTCACGTGAGAGTGAACATTGTTGCATGAGTTGTGCTAGTGAACCGTTCAGATAATTCTATGATGTTACTTAGAGATCACCACAAACGTCTGCGATAATATGAAAACACGGATACAACAGGATGAAATAAATAGACACGAGAAGGTAAAAACGAGCAAAGTCTCATGCCAACAAGTTCAAAACATAATTGGAACTATTTCGTAAACAATGTCATGGTAAGAATGAAAAAATGCACGTTTCATTTTTTTTCTTTCTCTTATAATATCAAGATTCTCCTTCCATGTTTTTGAAGGAAGTCACTTGGCGCTTGTTCGTGTTTCTATGCTTCTTTTATGTAATAGTATCGTACAATAAGTTACTATCGTGTTGTACAATTGGCTTTTGTTGTATCATGAACACAGAGAGTGCCGTTTTGATCCTTTTGGGGAGAAATATACAGGCTATTTGGGATGTTGTACAAACTCTTGTAGTGTGTTTCCCATGTGTTTGTACTTGCCGCACCGGGAAGTGGTACATTCTGATATCCATGCGACTCTACCATTTCCATTGACTTTATATCTCCTTAAAGGTTCCATAAACACATATTTACGATTACTCCGCCGCCACAAGGAGATACAAGTTTCCACAGAGGCGGCGTTGAGTGCCCTTCTGAGGAAAACCCATCGATGAAAGTCCCGGCAAGCACAGACATGGAAAAGTTTTCCCTGTGTTCGCGATTTTTTGTGCTGTCAGTATCTTCCAAGGATGGGTAGGTATAATCTGTTGTCGCATACAAATTGCCATCATCCCAATTAGCGCTTGGTGTTCTAGCTTGCAAGATGTTGAACAGTCCGACAGAGCAATTCGTGCGTGTATGAAGAAAACGGGATGATCTATCGTACATGACTTCTGACGCACACTTGAAATCAAGACAGAGCTCAAGGAAGCGATACATTCCTGAATCGAAAACGATCATCAGAAACTGTCGAAGAAATGTCGATCGAAAACATCATTGTGCTAACTGTAGGATAGCCGACATTTGACTGTCATGTTACATCAAACGGTCATTGTTTCGTCTTCCGTGGCGCTAATTGTGAGCATACCGTCGACATTAGTGACAGAACATTATGGGTATATCGTGAAAGGAAATGAACACTAGTTGTCCACTTAGCTGTTCTGGATCTTGAAGTTGAATATTCACTAGAGACGACGCATTGATATTGTCCACAGTCAAAAGCAGCCGTTAAAGTAACTGGCTTTCCGAATTTGCAAATTGAATTCTCCGTATGTTTACCAACGATGAAGTATCTGCAATGGTCAACCACACTACCGCCATTCGCTTGATCACTAATTGTGCGATTGTCGCTGATGACAACACCATGAACTCCTTTTATCATCGAAATATTCTGACCAGGCTGTAAGTTGTCTACCTGACACTTCAGCTCAAAGGTCGTCACAGAACCGTCGCCATACTCAAAATATTGTCGTACTATCTGTTGGTTCGATCCGGATGGTGGGAATTATTTCTTGCGACGTCATACCACAGACTGCCCGCCAATCGTCCATGCATATGAAAAACAAAACAACAGCTGGAGACATGCGCATTGTATCTGTAAAGTAACGTTAGTAAGTCGATGTATACCGTCTGCGGATCAAATGAATGAGTCAAAACGTAAACTTCTACGAGTTGACTACCTGGTGCTGGATTGCAAGACGGTCGATATTGAAAAAACTGTCCTTTTCTCTCCTTGACAACATTGCAATCAATACTTTATTGCTTCTTACCGAAGAACGACGGGAAACACTTAGAAACCAAGTTTTGCTGTTAATGAGGTCTGAGTCTGAGTCTGATTGGCAAGCTTGATGAACCGTGGAGGCCAGCTTTACTTTGCAATAGTATTTGTCTTGAATACAACAGGAAATAACTTACACTCTTTTTGCACCTGATATGTAATTTATTCCCATCGCACTGAGATACACAGTATTTTAGACACGTTAAAGATGGAAATTAACTTCGTGTGTTTAATCGCGGGGAGCTCAGCAACAAACCTAATTTTGTTTGAGAGTAAACATCTCTTTAGTTTCAGTATTGTAAACTACAATTTGATCCGTTTTGTCGTTATGTTGTTGTTGTCATAGTTTCTTGGTCATAAAGGGACTTCAATAAATACCGAAAGGAATATCGTATTCTGTGACCAGATATTTTGCCCTCAAAGTCTACATTTGTAAAAGATAGCCGTCTTGTGAAGACTATCTGGATGTACATATGTATATGAGTAAAGAACAATTCGCTACAGTGAAACCAAAGATTTGTTATTAAATAAATGAAAATTATAAAAAAACTAAAGGGACTTAGTTTTTAGAAATCGTATGTTAAGCATTTTTTGTCGAAACATAAAAACACGATTGGATCTAATTTTGAATTAGCGGATAGTGTATTTACGCTGGTTTAATCTACTAATGTGAGCTCCTCTGCATTTTTTCGTAATACATTTATATTTATTGGCAATATGTAATATCCCAACTTACAACTATAGGGCATCTAACAACTTGAACATTTAAAAGACCCTATTCTCCCAAACTAGGTTCAATCATGTTAAATACATCTTTCAACACCTTGAAAAGCAATAACTATATAGAAACATAGTCGACAACTATTCTGACCACAGATAAATACGACATCTGTCTAATGCTTGATTCCTTTAATATATGTATTTATTTATATTAATATACCAATCAATCAATCAATTAAGCATTCAGTTTATTAATTAATCCGTTTATGTAAATTAATCAAACATAGCTATAATTTTTTAAGTATGCAAACAAACCTTTACTTATTCTTGGGCAATGGAAAACACTCATCGGCCTAAAGTCGTGCATTATCTTATATCTAGAATCGAAGGTTAGATTTTTTGTGTCACATTTGAAAACCTCTAAGAAGAATATTTTTGGGATCAAAATGTGTCCATTAATTAGATGCACCTGCGATTGTGAATCCAATGTGAATATTTTCGTTTGTCTCTATTCTTCAAAAATATTAAGTAGCTCCGTAATATGATATGTCGGTTTGACTTTTTCAAACAATACAAAAAAGGTCTCAAGATTAAACCTTTTGTAATGGAATGTTTGAGTACAAGGAAGAATGCAATTGGAGAAGGAAGTTTAAAGGGAAACCGTCGTCGGAACTGCGCCTGTGCGAGTTTCTTGTTTACAAAACAATGTATTTTGTGCCCAATATCTAGATGCACCTGTTCATCATCATAGCTGCAACATTTACGTTATACGATGTAGATTATGACAGACATGTTTTAACTTTCATCAATCACCATCGTACCTTGGATACAGTGTTTGCATTGGTCGTATGGGTCCCATACGACCTTTGAGCGCAGCTCCGACGACTCTATCCATTTAAATAAGGAGGCGGGCTGTTTATCAGCTTAATCTCACAAAATGACTTGATAAAACTTTCAAAATAAGTAACTCATTGACACTTAATTCATGAACTAGAAATTCATAAATGTTGTTTAAAATAATAGCAATTGCCTTCACTTTAAAAAACAAGGAATGCATCTAAATCCTTCACGTTACTGACCAACAAACTTTTTCATCACGGCCATTTTTATCACTAACGTATCAATATGTACTGTCCAGGCTAGTTACTGGTAACATCGGGGAAAACAATCACCAAAATGGCTGCATTCTTTATCCACACGTAAGCAAATTTTCATTAATACATCGTTTGTTACGTTTGCAGAACTATGCAGTTGCAGCGTTCTGTTATGTTTATGGTCGTTACGGTTGATTATGATCACACTAAAATGGTAATAATCAAGTTTTTTGTCATAATCAGCGTATTATCTTCTTTCCCTTGATTGTCCTTTGCAATTTTATAGACCATCTGTAATCTAGATGTAAGTTGTTGCCAGATATTCACGTTGAACTTATCAAAATTTCTTAGTGAGTTGTTTTGCATTTAAACCTAGAAAACTATCCTTGTTTTGACACGACTGTACTCAAATCAACGAGCAACGTCGACCGATTTACATCTCAGTGTTGAAATGAGTTGTATATTGTCTGTTCATCAATACATTTCACTTCATACTCTCTCGATATCAGGCTATACATTTGCCAATTACGTTTCCTGCTTACGATGCATATGTCACAAATGTAAGCATGACTATCTTTAATGCCGGCCCGTCCTAAGTCACTCCATTCTCTGACGAATCTCGCAAAGTTACATGTGTTCAGACAGTGTGAAACAAGATGCAGAGCTCAAGCACAGTGTAAATACTGACCAGATTTATGCCAGATGGGTTTTGCGAAAAATTGCTTTGGGGTACAACTGGAAGTTATAATTGATGGAATCGAGGACACGTATACACGGGCAATATTACTGTGATGCCTTTTGGAGAGAAGTGTACACATCGTTGTGTGATCTGTCAGT
Source organism: Ptychodera flava (assembly GCA_001465055.1). Lineage (NCBI taxonomy): Eukaryota > Metazoa > Hemichordata > Enteropneusta > Ptychoderidae > Ptychodera > Ptychodera flava. The sequence continues at coordinate 29,359 of LD361131.1, read as the reverse complement.
CAAACTTTGATAGTGAGCATCCTGTGTACTCTGCATAATGATTTCATACTGTGCACCACGCGTCTCATCCATTTCTATAGGATTTGCTTGACCTGTTACTGTTGTGGCGCTCACCTGTTTGCCAGGGTTTTCCACGTTCCTATGTCGCAAATAATTGCAAAGTAGTCCAGAAATGATAGTGATTGCCACGCCAAGCAGTAACCCACCAATGAAAGTTCCCGCAATAATCGATTGAGAGAACCTTTCGCCAGAACACAAACGTAGGCTAGTTTTGTCGTCAAGAGTGGTAACAGTAGCCATGGTTGTGAGGGTAGGGTTCGTATTGTTATGGTCATTGTCGCCAATCGACATCATACTTGTGAACATTTCCTTAGGAACATGCTGGACCGTACTAGCAAGGTGGTATTCCGTTGTTGTACGTCGATGAATGCTGAATGGCCCAACAGAACAGTTAGTGCGAGATCTTTCGCCTCCAGGAGTAGTGAATGCGGGATGGTCGATTGCACATGTGAAAGTTACCGATGCGTCATTTACAGTAGGAATCCATACGTATTCCACAGATGCAACATCATCATGTACGCTGACACTATTAGCTACAAGTACAGCAGGATTACCATGGTACCATGCCATGGTAACTGTTGGATAACCAGCGTCAGACTGACATGAAAGTGTCGTAGCCACACCTTCAATGACGTCGCTTACTAGGTTAGCACTGGCGTTGTTTACGAAACATTGTGGATAGAAACGACGAGGTACAACATATATCTTTTGTTGTACTCCGTAAGATCGTATGAGAGCTGCTAGAATATTTGGATCATCATAGAAGACTGCACATCGATAACGTCCACTGTCAAACGCAGCTGTTTGGTAACTCACCATTGTTATCCGTAAGTTGTATTCTCCACGAGTCTTGTCACCGGAAATGGAGTATCTATCACTGTCAACCCAATAACTGACATGCTCTGTACGAACAGTGTGATTGTCACTTATGACTAAATCATCCAGTCCCTTCAGCCATGACACTGTTTGACCAGGCTGTAAGTTGCTTACTTTACAGTTCATCGTAATTGTTACTGTTCGCGTTTCCCCATACTCAAATATGGACGTAGAGCCGCTTGGGGTATCAACAAATGTTGGCTCCTGTGACATCGAAGTACAGAAAACCGAACAAAGACAAAAGATTACACTGGGTGGTCGCATTGAATCGACATATATCTATGTACAGAATGTATGCAATATCCAAATAACAACACCTTGCCTGTTAGATATTCTCTCAAGATTACTAATGATGAATATCACACTTGAAGCAATCTTTTCAAGTCTGAATCCCAATTCGTCAAGGTTGGCTGGTGTCAGTAGTCAGAGTAAGTTGTTGATCGCTGAAGAATAATGGGAAAATCTTTGACACCCGGCGGACTGATCGTATTTATGAAATCAAGTCACGTATTTTATTCAGTGGGCTATATATAGTTGAATTTATGAGGTCAGAACATGAATGTCTTTTTACGCGAACAGCCACAAACAGGAAGAATGAGCAAATATATTTGGCCAGGCTCTGAAGTATAGTGTATTTATTTCTAATGTTGTCACTTATATTAAAAAAGAATCAGATGTAGAAAGCAGATTTTGGCGAATATTACCCGTTCATGTAAGTGTGCGATGTACAAGGATGATATTGCATTCGTTTGCAATATCAGCGTGGAATCTCACGAGAGACCATAAGGCTGCATTCACACATAACGGGATTGGAGCAGCAGTAATCGCGATTGAATTTTTTTTATCAGATTCCCTCTCAATACTCTCAAACAATTTCAAATCCCTCACAATTTTTCAAGCCCCCAAAAACTATCACAAGGCGGCATATTTGTAGGGTTGGCGCGCAGAAAAAATAAATATGTATTGCGTAGTTCTGCTCTGCTACCTGTTATTGGCAGTTTGTAGAGTCATATTCCTATATAGAAAGTTCTTAAATTGATTCATTTATAAAAACATCGGTGATTTTTTTTATTCATCTGTCTAAGCCGACATAAGTTAATCATACTTCGGCCGATAATGGTACCTGCTGAAGAGCGCACAATCATGAGATTATTCAAATTGCGACTTCCCGGCTACTTGCCAAATTGTAAAAACACTGAGTACAGGGACCTACCAAAAATGTGTTTCTAAAGTTCAAGACATATATAACTTAGATGTTACTCAAAATTGGCAATACTGGAAGGTTAACAAGTCCATCAAATAAACATTTTAATCTCTCAAATCTTGGGTATAATAATGGCAAATCTGGTCAAAAATTCATTTTAGTCACACATTCTGTTCATTTACATTAGTCTTTACTGTTCAAAGTTTTACTTTTGTATTATTTTACAATGAGAATGTGAACATTTAGAAAATCAAGCATGGTGACCCAATCTTTTCTTTAATATTTGATCGTTCTCATATGCCACAATTCAAAAATCCCTGATAACTTTTCAAGTCTCCTGGTCTTCCATATGTCGCTCTCTGGCCTTGTCTTGTGTACAAGTAATGTGTTTCACCAGCATGAGCACCGTTTGACCCAAACCCTTCTTCAACAACCTTGTACATCAGAGTCAGAGCTATCTTTGTCACTGCTCAGGTATGCAGTGACAGTGACACTGCAGAAGCAGGACACGGTACCTGATAGTAACACTGCCCTTAGGCAGTAGCTGTATTAACTTTGATAATTTTTGTTCAGTGCAACCGTGTTCTTATTCTACTTCCTACAGAGTGTTGAACTGTCCAGTATTCAGCTTGTCAACACGGCCTGTGTAATTGTACCATGAATTTGAATCATTAACAAATGACTGTCAGTCTGGACTTAAATTCAATTATCACCTAATATATATATTTATATATACAGACTTTATCGACAAACTGAATATTGTGTTCCAGCATGCTGTATAAGGAGACACCAACAAACTGTAGTTGATATATTGCATTAGAAATATTGCAAAAATCATCAACAGTTGCAGCTTCTGCCCTGTTACTACGCTCAAGTTTGTTGTTTTTACGACAAGTCATTCATGTTTAGATTTTTTCAAGATAAAAGTCATGAAATGTGACAAAATGGTTCTAGATTTTGTTAAATTATTACTAAAACCAGATATGAACTGAATATGCTCACGTGTTTTACAACAGGTTCATTAATAGTAGTACGCTTCACAGAACAATGAGAACAATATGTTATCACTATATGTAGCAGGTTTTTTTTTGACTTCGCACAGTACTGTCAGAGTTTAATCACTAATTACAAAACTTTATTTGATATGCGAATGAGCTGTTAATTAACTTGACACTGCTCAATGCTTTATGGGACAATTATATATCCATCTGATCAACATTTGTAGCACGTTTTATTTAATTTAATGCTGTAATTTTAGAGTAATGTCACTTATTACAAAGTTCATTAAATATGCAAATAAACCCTACATTAACTTGACACTGTTCAATTATTCATAGCACAATTAAATATTTATCAAATCAATATCTGTAGCACGTTTCACAAAATTTTAGTGCCGAAATTTCAGAGTTATATACCTAATTACAAAGTTTATTAAA
>LD361131.1:13140-25329 GCA_001465055.1 Ptychodera flava | reverse complement strand
TCACACTTCTAAATGCTTTACACTACAGTTAGATATCAGTCGGAACAGTATCTGCAGCAGATTTCATCACATTTGGTGAAGTTATATCGGAGTTATATGACTAATTATAAACCTTCATAAAATATGCAAATGAGCTATTTAATAACTTGACACTACCTAATGCTTCTAAGTATAATTAGATATATATTAGATCAATATTTGTTGCAAGTATCATCAAGTTTGGTGCAGGAGTTTCAGAGAAATCTCACTAATAACAAAAGTTCATTAAATATGCAAATGAGAAGATAATTGACATGACACTCACAGTATCATCATAATGTTCTGAGATTGTCATCTATGAAAAGTTTCATGAAATTTTGTGCAGTATTTCTTGATATATGTCTACACTGTCATTACCGTCTCCATAGGGAAAGCATTGTATGGAAAAAAAACGATATTGCATAACTTCATTAATATGCAAGCCACACTAGCCAAAATCTAATCAGTTCTTGCAAGTATCACATGGTACCTGTGTACCAAATCTGACTTGAATCCGTTCAGGCGTTATTGAGTTATCGTGTAAACAGACAGACAGACAGAGACACACACACACACACACACACTAACACACACACACACACACGGACAGACAGACAGACATCGCTATGACAATAGCCCACGTGTTTACACACGTGAGCTAATTACAACAATTGGATAACATAAAAATGGTATTCACTTTTTACTGAAGTGCCTACAAAACTTGGAATCGGAAAATGTACAAAATAAAAGGGGACCAAGAAAATTTCAGGTCCCCCTTTTGGGCAGAGCAAAACTTCAAGTCCCCCTCTACTAACCGCAAAATGTTTGAATCTCCCTGAATTCCTCCAACGCACCCCGATCGTCTTTTGTGAAAGCAGCCTAACTAGTCAATGTAGTACTTAATTTACCTTTTTCAACATTCCACCTCTATGAGAGCGTATAGGAGTTTTCTGGATGCGACCTTCTTTTAAAAATGTATGTTCTCTTTTTATAACAGCTCCGAAATTCTAGAGCGTATCTGTTTGCATGTGCCTTCTCGCACTTTGCGCTCAAAACAACATTTTAAACCTAATGTATCAAGAGTCAATGCTCATTCTTCAGCATTCGTACAAAGAACTATAAAAAAATCGAATATTACTTTAAACAATGAGACTTTTGATATTTTTAACTGCAACTATGGGCAATTTCGCAGATTTTATTCAATAATGTTTATTCGTTTAAGTTTGTTTTACCAAAGTAGCTGAGTGTATTGTTACTTTCTAACACGATTGGAACTAATTTGCGATAATTGGATGGTGAAGTAATGCCGATTTGATCTACAAATGTAATCTCATCTGATTTTCTTTTTACATTACACACTTGTTTTTATGAGTAATTCGTAATATTGCAGCATTCAGCTATACGGCATCTAACAATTTCGTGAAATTTGGAAAACATGAAAATCCAATTATCCCAAATTAGTTCCAATCGTGTTGTCTTTTTTTTCTTTATTGTGCTTTTTGTTAGTTCTGTATATCTTTCGCTGGAACTGTAATTGGGCGAAAGCCCGTTGTTCCCTGCCTGTAAATAAGTAAGTAAGTAAATAAATAAATAAATAAATAAATAAATAAATAAATAAATAAATAAATCAATCAATCAATCAATCAATAAATTTGTCTAAAACCGGGGTTGAATATCTACATGGTCACCCATTTATTCAGTATCTTTCATCATGTAAAACAATATAAGTAGTATCTTGCATCAAACAAAATTCATGAAAAATGGCCAACTTTGTCAATTTAATTCATTTATCACGAATATTTAGATATACAGCCTTTGTTGACAAACTGAATATTGTGTGTTTCAACATACTGTAGAGCGACACCAAGAAACTGTATTTGATACATTGCATAGAAATTTTGTAAAAAAATTATCAATAGTTGCAGCTTACGCCCCGTTACAAGGCCAACTTGTCGTTTTAAAGAAAATTTAAAGGCATTCCTACATTTGTCATGACGTTGGAAAGAAGCTGCAACTGACGACGAGTGATGATGTGGAACTTGAACTTGCTTATTGAATACGGAAACGTGGCTAGGCCTCACGGCCTAGCCACTGATACATCAGTCTGTGACTCTGCCTGCGCAGAGTGTATGGCGGCGCGAGTCGGTCTTAGTTATTCCTGTTTCGGTCACTCCACAAAGGAGTGACCGTGGTCCTATCTACGTGAGTGTGGCTGCGTTGGCCGGTGTGTCTGCCTGAGTTAGTCCCTGAGTGAATGTCTCTACCTATAGGTTAGTCAGTCCATTTATACAGCATCTTGGCTATGTCGGATAACGACGCCATAAAGAATACAATAAAATGACAAGTAACTGTGCACAATTTCTAAAGCACAACACCTGGCACCGTTGTATATTTGGTGAAACTTCTGCTTTCAAGATTGCCCATGATTAATATCATGAATGTCACATTTGAAACTTACTTTTAAGTCTGGCTCACAATTCGTCAGACTAGCTGGTGTCAGTAGCTAGTCAGAGGAGGTTGCATTTTGCAGCAGAACAATGGGAAATCCTTTGACTCCCAGTTAACTGATTGTATGTTGTGAAATACGGTTACTTCTTTTATTCAATGGGCTATATATAGTTGATCTTCAGAGGTCAAAACAGACTGAATGATTTTACGTAAACAGCCACAAACAGGAAGAATGAGCAAAGATATGTGACCCATTTAGACTGACGGCACTGGAAAGTAGTGTGTGTTTAATCCGAGACACGCCTTTTCACTGTTGTCACTAAGATTGAAAAAAAGGATCAGATGTCGAAAGTAGATTTTTGCGGATGTTACTTGTTCATGTAAAAGTTTACGTTGTACAAGGATGGTATTGTATTCTTTCCTAAAGTTAGCGCGGAATCTTACGAGCAACCATAACTAGTCAATTTAGGACTTACGTACTAACGCCGGAACAATTTATTTTAGTTGGCGTATAGACTGGACGTTAACACATAAATATATATTTAGCTCGCATTTCATATTTTTCTTATGTTCAATCGAATATTCATTAAGTAGGCATTTTCAATATTACTGACGTAATGCTTACTTTCTCATTATCCAAATGTTTGCAAGGAAAACATTTCAAATCACATTCAGAAGTCGGCGCCTTATGATCTAAAATTAATTTAAGGCAGCAATGCGGTGATTCAATAACGTACATTATATTTTCATCAGGTATAAGTATGTTATAAGTAGTTCCTATGACAAGTGAAGAAGATGTACATTCCATTTACTACAAAAATTCTTTTTAAGTCAGATTTTGCTTTAATTTAAAAGTTTAACGAGATATATTGATAATATGCAGCATGAAAAAGTTACAAAGAAAGTTACTAAATTATGGTATGATGTATTATATCACCATGCCCTGCCCGTCGCATTTTGATTGGGCGAGCTGAACCACGTGACTGACCACAAATACATATTAATGGTTTGTTTACATGCCCGCGAATATGAATAATAAGATTAAGAACTCAAAGTATCGTAACTTTACAGCTCAAACGTAAATCATAATCAATCACAAAATAAAATGGGGCACTTGTAGGTCAAATTAAGATACTTTTTTCTGAAAACATCTCCGGATTTGCCAATTTTTTACAGCGCACGTGACAGTGCGTCGTGTATCGCTCAGTTTCTTGGGCCCAGTTGTCGTTTGCTCCTGAAATTTTCGGAAATTTTGACAGTTTTCTTGGGTTTGCTGATAATATAATGGAAATAACAGACTCCGCTCTGACCATTAACGTTTATTTGTGCATGGGCGCGGGCTCGAGGAAAGCCAAATTAACGGGCTCGGCAAGCCTCGCCCGTTAATTTTTGGCTTTCCTCTCGCCCTTGCCCACAAATAAACGTTAATGGTCAGCGCGTCGCCCGTTATTTCTATAGTATATGTAGGCATGCTACCAATGTATTACATAGGTCCGCTTATTCATTACTCTTTTTCTATTGCCTAACAGGGCCATAATTAGCGTATCTCTTTTTTCGAAATTATGTCTCTCATAGAAGATTGCAAGTGCATGTTTGAACTTGAGTTGTCGGATCACTTTCCGATAAAAATATGAAAATATGGACGTGAAGAATGTCACAGTAACAGAAAACGCTATGTTTCAACGAAATGTCGATATGCTGTACATGACAATGTTTGATTTGTTTCGTTCAATATTGTTGATCGCGATTGAAAACAGCGAGAAGCACAAAAAGTTTCACTATCAGAAATTAAAGACTAATCTTTTAAAGTCTTAAAATATTCCTACAGCCTAATCGAAGTATTTTTTCAGACAATAAATGTCTCAATGATGAGATAATGCCTTACGAAAACAATAATATTGAACTAACTCGAAGGCTCGGTATTGATTATTGATATAGTGTATACCTATGCGTGGACGTGTTGTCATTCCATTTTGATTATAGCATAAGATTTGGTAATATTGACTTCTCGACGGGCACACCATACATCAAAATACATTTTATGCGTATAAGTTGAAATGAGTTTTGTCTTGACTCAAATATGTAGATTATGACTCACTATATTGGTGTTTGAATATAAATTTGGTATTCACTTCGTTAACTTTTGATATTGAGAAAGGATAGCTAGCACTAATACTATGCAATGTCTTGGGTCAACAAATATCGATGATTGAAAGAGTGTCCACACATGGATGTTTACTGGCTATCATCTTCGGCCAACCTTCTCTGACGAAACTTAAGATTGAAAAGTTTATATGCCGCCAACATTACACAATTTAAAGTGAAAGAAACTGAAAACTAGAGACTAGACAAACTAAATCGCAAATTTAGCGCTGCTCAATACAGTTAACATAAACTTTAAAATGATTGCCGAGGGTAACAATCAACAAATTGTGATTCGCTCGAGCAATGTTATGATGATTTCTGGAGAGAAGTGTACATATCGTTTTGTGATCTGTCGGTCAGACTCTGATAGTGTCCATCGGAGCTCGACGTGATGACTTCATACTGTGTATCATTCTGATGTCCACTCTTCTCCATTTCTACGGCATTCGCTTTACCGCTTGCTGTAGTGACGCCCATCGTATTCCGTTCGTCAGGTTTGTCTGCTTTCCATCGTCGCCAGGAGATATAAACTCCTCCAGAAATGATAGTTATCACCACGCCAAGCACTAACCCACCGATGAAAGTTCCTCCAAGAATAGACGCAGAACACTTCTCGCTCGAAGGCAAATATTTTTTTCGTTTGATCCCGGGTGTGGTAGTAGTTTTCATGGTTGTGAGGAAACCCTCGAGGTTATTGTTAACATCCGACGTTGTACTTGTTGTTTCCTCTTCTGAAACATTGTCACGGTGAAGCGTGATATGATATTCCGTTGTTGTACGTTGATGGATGTTGAACGGTCCAACGGAACAAGTCTTGTGTGATCTCTCACTCCAAGAAACAGTGAAGGCAGGATGGTCTATTACACAAACAAAAAACACTAACCCGTCGTTCACAATAGGAATCCAGGTATATTGAATGGATGCCAAGTTATCTTGAATCGACACAGCATTAGTTAGAATTGTGGAAGAGTTACCTCGATACCATGCCATGGTTACGGTAGGACTGCCAGCGTCTGACTGACATGAGAGTAGCACAGCTTCACCTTCGATGACGTCAAGGGTAGCATTAACATTGTTGACGAAACATTGTGGGTAGATTATACGAGGTGCAACGTAGATGTTTTGTTGTACAACGTCAGATCGTATGACAGCTGGTAGAATGGTTGGATCATCATAGAAGACAGCACATTGATAACGTCCACTGTCAAACTCTGCAGTTTGGTAACTGACCTTCTTTATGCTTAAGTCGAATTCTCCGCTAATCCCATCTCCGATGATAGAGTATCTATCATTGTCAACGAAGAGACCATCATGCCTTGTTCGAACAGTGTGATTGTCACTGATAATTGTATGATCCAATCCCTTCAGCCAGGACACTTTCTGACTAGGCTGTAAGTTGCTTACCTTACACTTCATCGTAAGTGTTACTGTTCTCGTTTCCCCATACTCAAATATGATCCTAGAACCACTGGGCACATTCACAAATAAAGGTGACAGTAACGGTGTTGTGAAAGTTTGGCAAATCGGGAAATGATCGATACAAAAAAAGGAACATAAACCGATAACGCTGAGTAGTCGCATTTCATCGAAATACAGCGGTAACAGAATATGACATGTACGAATTAATTAGCACGCAGGGTATTCTATGTAACTTCCACACACCAAGGTCCTGGCACTGCTTTACAGGCACACTATCTCTGAAGTCCAATTCCCTATTTTCTTCACACTATTGTCAATGGTCAGAGGGGTGGTTGTTTGTTTCAGAGTTATGGGAAAACCTTTGACACCGGTACACTTAGATGACTTGAATGTAATTATGAAATCCGGTCACGTATTTATTTCAATTGAATAAGTATTTATTGTCTTTTTATGGCTTATTCTTCCTGTTTTTGATTGTTCACATAACGGACGTTCAGTTTGTTTCGACCTCTGTACATCAACTTTGCTTAATATATGTTTAAGTATTCAATAAAGTCTGTTGAAAGCTAAAATCTCATTTGTCCCTTTCTACTTTTATCACCTTAAACGAGAAAGACGGCACATTTAAATGTAATATGCGGAGGTGTACCTCTTTCACATAATTTTACGATTTCAAACTTCTAAATTATTTACTTTCATCCAAACGGCCGTTCAACCTTTATAGTTCACCTGCCTTCCCTCGCCATCGCCTTAAAACTTGTCAAGTCTAGAATTCCCTTTTTTTTCTGGAACCTATAGCCATCATAATGAACGACAGTTCTCCCTCAATATTGAGGGAAGGCTACACTCCGAATGAATTTGGGAACATGCTGTAAAGTTCATTGTCTGCCTCGTTACCTTCAATGGTGACGAAGATGATTATTGTTATGGCAACTTTATGTTGTTTGTCGCCCTCGAGTCAAGTGTTAAAAAAACCATATCGAGTTGTTGTTAACGTACTGATCGTCGACTGATGCATACAAATATTTCACCAATTGTAATTAGGCATACATTTTTTTGAAGAATTGAAACATATTACTGTGTAAATTGCTGTGAAATATATCTAGGAGAATGTACTATTGTTTTTCTCGGAAATGAAAAGAAAGTCAAATGGAATTTGATTTTAAGCATTTCTATATCTATTTCTAAAGGTCCATCGATATCTATGAAATCCTTTGATTCCGGATATTTTCATAAACTCTTAGTCCTTAGTTCTACATCGAACATCATTGTATCTGAACTTAAACTAGCGAAAAAATAAGTCACCTGACATCCTTGCTTGAACGTAACCTGCAACTGGTCTTGTATAAGGCTATCGTTAATCTGTTTGTGCACCGTCCGGTTCACTTTGTTTCGTATAATAGGTCGGTGTTGATATATTCGTTGCTAGCAATGTCGCTGTTTATGTGTCCATGTTGATCTAAAACATTTAGTTGAAATTGGGAAGGTTATCTTCAAAATGCCAAAGACAATAGGATCAGAGATATATTATGTGAAGCCTCAGTACGAACAGGTATTTAGTTAGTTTATTGAGTTGATAAGTTAAGATACAACGACTTTGTTGATACACAGAGTTGTGTTCTGAGGGTTTTGAATGTTACTGGTCCGTTGAAAATAAACATTGTTTTTATTAAATTGTCCACATTTCTCGTCTTTTATGGCAATTCTACGTACAGCAGACCACAGTGACATCAGTGACACCTTTTCGTGAATACTGACTAGTCTTGGTGCTCTTTGGTGTCGTCGATACTTGAAGCAGTATAACTCATGAAAATGATACGAATTCAGTATGACAGTTGTTTTAACGACAAACCCATTTTTACACGCCGTGCGATTGCAACTGAGAATTTTGCCTTTTCAGAAATAAAATCTTCGTGACGGTATACAACCCGTCGATTCCAAATTTCAGAATTCTGGCCTTTAAGTTCCGATGTGACAACTCACCACCTTGGGTGTTATACATAGCTAGCTTCGAGTCTTGGTGCACTGAACTAAATTTGACTATAATATATAATATTATGTGAACGATGGTTAATTCAATCTTTGTTGATTGTGGTTAATATTATGTCTATTTAATAATGATTAATATAATAATAAGACTTAACAATTTTGATATTTCTGTGTCTTGTGAAAGCAAGACAGACAACAGAAAGATCGATAACCAACCTAAAGTTTTGAATCAGAAAACCTTTGAAATCAACCGAACTTTGAACACATATTAAGCATTCCTCTGTAAAAAGAATGCGCCTCTGACTCAGACATTCGGACTTGCAATTTCTGTAGAGTTTTTATTGGTCGACCACTTTTCGGGCTCATTTTAAAGCTCTAGAAGTAAAGAAAAGTTTTATCGTGATGGTTTTTAGATAATGGTTAATTTGATTTATAGAGTTACTCATGGATGACAGTGATTTTGAATTTCAAATATCGGTAATTTATTTCTCTAGTACTTTGCACGGTGACTCTTGATTTTTCTTGATTTTTTTACTAAAATGTAAGGTCGAATAAGTTGTGCTTATGATTAACACGATTGGAACTAGTTTGGGATAATTGGATTTTCATATTTTTGTGGTCGCATTGTATCAACAGGTACCATGTGCTGCGGCATTTTGTAATACTGACGTGTTTTGTAATAACCTACGCAAAATGTAATGAGGTGTATCAGCATTTTGTAATAACTGACACATTTGTAATAACGTCTGCAGTATTTTGTAATAAACCAGTCTACGCGTTTTGTAACAAGGGTATCAGCATTTTGTAATAATTCGCACTTTGTAATAACAGTTAACGCATTTTGTAATAATTTTAAAAACCTTTCCCAGTTTTAAAGCATTAATATACATTTAATTGACTTTGGAATGGTATTACAAAGTGTGTGTTTTACACGGTAAGTAAGTACAAAAAATTCATCGCTCCCTGACTTCAAAAGACTTAATTTTAGATAGCTATCAATCAATATTTTTAGTAACTGATCATCTGAGGCAGGTAACTACTAGATTTTGACTGGTTTATTGTCATATATTTGAGAGAATCATTCATTGGTATACACACTCAGTCGATTTATTTAATAGAGGATAGCGACATTGTTTCTGATTATTGCAGACAACCAGCAATCAACAGGTACATACTTAGATAAAATAAAATATAATAACATAAAATAAATTATTACACATCTCGGTTATCAGAGACTGAGGGACGCCTATCGTTTCCACGAGTGTGTAGATAAGCAGACAGACCTGTTTCCAAGGATCCATAATCCCAGTGGAAAACCTGGAATAGTCAGTGTCCGACGTCTCATCGTAGAAAATGGTGCCTGAAGTGGTTTGATTCTCGAGTTAAAGCGTCTTACAAGTAATAGACGTTGGGTTTATGCTTGGTTAGATCTGGTTCCTAGTATGTTTGGATGGTTTATCACCAGAAACATATTTTGGCGTAAATAGAACGTAAAAGACAAAATGATTCAAATCATGGGAGTCAGTTGAACTCAGACCCCCTTATCTGGCATTATTATGATAACCTAGCACTGGTAGTGAGATATAATCTCGACATCATTATATGCTATTATATTTCACGTATTCAGAAACCACAAAGCATTTTGAAATACCTACAATATCAGCGGATGTTTATAATTATTACAAAATGTGTTAACTAATGTCACAAAACGTGTTTTATTACAAAACGCTGATACCCTTATTACAAATCTCGTAAACAATATTTTATTACAAAATGCTGATACCCTTATTACATTTTGCGTAAGTTGTTACAAAATGCGTCATATTACAAAGTGCCGCAGTACATACCTGTACTGTATACAGAATGTTCACAATTTCCAAATCACAATACCTGGGCCTGTTGGATATTCGGTGTAACTTCTGCTTTCAAGATAGACAATGATGAATATCATGAATATCACACAGCAAACTTTTGAACTCTGATTCTCAATTCGTCAAGACTAGCTTGTATTAGCAGTCAGAGTAAGTTGTTGTTAGCTTAAAAATAATGGGAAAACCTTTGACGTCCAGGTGGCCAATGGTATTTATGAAATCAAGTCACGTCTTGTATTCAAATGGCTAGATATAGTGGATCTTCAGAGGTCAGAACAAACTGTCAACTAAATGTTTTTACGTGAACAGCCACAAACAGGAACAATCGGCAAAGATATTTTATCCGGTTAAACTGGTTGTAAACCAGAGTATATTTGATCAAAGACACCCGTTTCAAATCCTGTTACGCAGATTGTAAACAAATCAAAAGTTGGAAGTAGTTTTTTGCGGATGTTACCCGTTAATTTAAGTTTACGATGTACAATATATGTATTCGTTTGCAATATCATCATGGAATCTTACGTGAGACCACAACTAGTCAATGTAGTACATACCTTCTATCGCTGGAACATTTTTAGTAGGCATATAGGCTGGTCGTGAACATGTGAATATATTATTTTAATTACCATGAATCAATTTCTATATACACTTACCATATTCTTCTCATCAATCGAATTACTTGAATGGAAATTTTCGCAGGTAAAAAAAATGAAGAAGTAGGCGGTTTCAATATTATTGACGGTTACGATTACTTTTTATTTTCCTAATATCTGCTGGTAAGGCACATCATATAACATGAAACAAAAAAAAGTCAGGTGTTTACAATCTAAATTAATACTGGGCAGCAATACAGTGGTTAAATCACGCAGTAACATATTTTCATTTCGTACAACATATGTCGTAAGTAGTTCCTATGACAAGCGAGTAGATCTTCTTTCTATTTTCTACAATTTTTTTTCTCAGACAGATCTGTTTCATAACTAGATATATTGATAATATGCAGCATGAACAATGTTATCAAATAAATACTACTAAATTACTGTATGATATTATGAATGTAAACATGCTCCTAATGTACTACATAGGTCCGCTTATTCATTACTGTCTATTCTTGCCTTTATTTCTCTACCGCTACAACAGGCCCATAATTGGTGCATCTCCTTTCTTTGAAAGTGTCTCTCATTGAAGATTAGAAATGCTGGAATTTGAGTCGTTGGAACATTTTCGTATTAAAGTATGAAAATATGGACGGCAAGAGTTTCATAGTACAAGATACCCTATGCTCCGACGGAATCGGTAGTATGCAGTACATGTCAATTGTTTCGTTCAATATGGTTGATCGCTATTGAAAACAGCGAGAAGCATCACAAAAACTTTCATTGTCAGAAATTAAAGACTAATCTGTAAAAGTCTTAAAATATTCCTACAGCCTAATCAAAGTATATTTTACACAATAAATGTCTAAATGATTATATGTTGCGTAACGAAAATAATATTAAACTCACTCGTAGGTATTATTTCTTGTTATAGTGCAAATTAGACACCTATGAGTGGACGCGTTGTCATATGTCATTGCACTTTAATTATTGTTTAAAAATTAGTAATATTGACAACTCGACGTACATATAATACACCAAAATGCGTTCAATATTTCTATGCGGATAAGTTGTTTTGCCACATAAATGATTTTTGTCTTGACCCAAATATGTATATTTACGACTCACTATATTATTATTTTGAATATATGATAGGTGTGCACTTCGTCAACTTTTGATATTGGGTAAGTATAGCTAGCGGTGATGCTATGCAATGTTTTGAGTCAACAAATATCGATGATTGAAGGGATACCCACTCATGGATGTTTACTATAGTCATGATCTTCGGCCGACCTTGGCCGCTCTCTGATCCTCTCTGACGAATGTTCGGGTGAAAGAAACTAAAAACCGAGACAAGAAAAGCTCAATCGCAACATTTACGCTGCTCAATACAGTAAATATAAACTTTCAAATGTTTGCTGAAGGTTATATTCCAAATCAATAAATTGTGAGCCAATTGAGCGATATTATGATGATTTCTGGAGAGAAGTGTACACGTCGTTTTGTGATCTGTCGGTCAGACTTTGATAGTGTGCATCCTGAGTACTTGACGTGATGACTTCATACTGTGTATCATTCTGATGTTCACCCTTCTCCTCCATTTCTATGGCATTCGCTTTACCGCTTGCAGCAGTGACGCTCATCGTATTCCGTTCATCAGGTTTGTCTGCTTTCCATCGTCGCAAGGTGATATAAACTACCCC
>LD361131.1:0-11760 GCA_001465055.1 Ptychodera flava | reverse complement strand
TTTTTTGCTAAAATGAAAGGTCGAATAAGTTGTGATGATGATTAACACGATTGGAACTAGTTTGGGACAATTGGATTTTCATATTTTTGTGGTCGCATTGTATCAAGATGTATCTGTACTGTATACAGAATGTGCACAACTTCCAAATCACAATATCTGGCCCCGTTGGATATTCGGTGTAACTTCTGCTTTCAAGATAGACAATGACGAATATAATGAATATCACACAAGCAAACCTTTGCACTCCGATTCTCAATTCTTCAAGAAAAGATGGTATCAGCAGTCAGAGTAAGTTGTTGTTAGATTAAAACTAATGGGAAAACCTTTGACGCCCAGGTGGCTATTGGTATTTATTAAATCAGGTCACGTTTTGTATTCAATGGGCTATATATAGTTGATCTTCAGAGGTCAGAACAAACTGTGAACAGGAACAATGGGCCAAGATATTTGTCCCGGTTCAACGGGTTTTAAAGCAGAGTTTTTTTCTTCAAAGACACCCGTTTCAAATCCAGTCACGCAGATTGTAAAAGAATCAAATGTTGGAAGTAGTTTTTTGCGGATGTTACCCGTTAATTTAAGTTTAGGATGTACAATGATGGTATTGTATTCGTTTTACAATATCATCACGGAATCTTACGTGAGACTATAACTAGTCAATGTAGTACTTACCTTCTATCGCTGGAACATTTTTAGTTGGCATGTAGGATGGACGTGAACATATAAATATAATATTATTTTAGTTATTGTGAATCAATTTCTATTTGCACTTACCATATTCTTCTTATCAATCGAATTACTTGAACGGAAATTTGCGCAGGAAAAACAAGTCATCGTTGATGACACAGTCCCCACTTGTTAATGGGTGCTTTGATTACAGGTCCTCAGAGAGGATAGAGTCTTCTTCATTAGGTCTGTGATAAAAATACTTTTGAATAAATTCGCTTGATACATGTCTGAGTTGTAGTTCAGGACATGAAAAAATCGTAATAAAATGGCCACATGGTGGCTATATTGGATCAAATCACAAAACAAATCAATGTGCATATGTATGACACAGGTCAATGTCCTTGTACAAACTTTGATTAAAATCGGTTGAAATATGCCTGAGTTATGGCTTTGTACATGAAAAAATCATAACAAAATGGCCGCACAGCAGCCATATTGGATCGTATCACAAAACAAATTAACATGCATATGTATGACATTGGTCAATCTCCTTGTACCAACTTTGAATAAATTTGCTTGATACATGTCTGAGTTATGGTTCTGGACATGAAAAAACGTAATAAACTGGCCACACGGCGGCCATATTGGATCGTATCACAAAACAAGTCAATGTGCATATGTATGACATTGGTCGATGTCCTTCTACCAAGTTTGAATAAAATTGGTTGAGATATGCCTGAGTTATGGCTCTGTACATGAAAAAATCGTAACAAAATGGCCGCACGGCAGCCATATTGGATCATATCACAAAAAGAATTGACGTGCATATCTATGACATTGGTCAATGTCCTTGTACCAACTTTGAATAAAATCAGTTGAAACATGCCTGAATTATGGCTCTGTACATGAAAAAATCATAATAAAATGGCTGCCTGGCAGCCATATTGGATCGTATCACAAAACAAATCGACGTGCATCTGTATGACATATGAAGTAATCCTTGTACCAAGTTTGAATGAAATTGCTTCAGGCATCTCTGAGATATCTGCGTGAACGGACGGACGGACGCACGCACGCACTCACGCACGCACGGACATGACCAAACCTATAAGTCCCCCCGGACGGTGTCCGTGGGGACTAAAAATGAAGATGTAGGCGGGTTCAATATTATTGACGGTTACGCTTACTTTTTTATTATCCTAATATCTCCTAGGAAAACACCGCATGTAACATGAAACATTCGAAAGTCAGGTGTTCATAATTTAAATTAATATTGGGCAGCAATACAGTGGTTAAATAATGCATTTATATATTTTCATTTCGTCCAATATATGTTGCACGTAGTTCCTATGACAAGTGAGTAGATCTTCATTTTTCTACGATTGTTTTCTCAGACAGATCAATTTTATAACTAGATATATTGATAATATGCAGCATGAACAATGTTATCAAATAAATACTACTAAATTATTGTATGATGTTATGAATGTTAACATGCTCCCAATGTACTAAATAGCTCCGCTTATTCATTACTCTCAATTCTTGCCTTTGGTTCTCTACCGCCACGACAGGCTCATAATTGGTGTATCTCCTTTCTTTGAAATTGTCTCTCATTGAAGATTAGAAATGCTGGAATTTGAGTCGTTGGAACATTTCCCTATTAAACTATGAAAATATGGACGGCAAGAGTTTCATAGTACAAGATACACTATGCTCCGACGGAATCGGTAGTATGCAGTACATGTCAATTGTTTCGTTCAATATGGTTGATCGCGATTGAAAACAGCGAGAAGCACAAAAACTTTCACTGTCAGAAATTAAACACTGATCTTTAAAAGTCTTAAAATATTCTTGCAGCCTAATCAAAGTATATGTTTAGACAATGAATATCTAAACGATTAGATGATGCGTAACGAAAATAATAATATTAAACTCACTCATAGGTATTGTTTCTCGTTATGGTGAAAATTAGACACTATGCGTGGACGCGTTGTCATATGTCAATACTTTTTGATTATTGTATAAGAATTAGTAATATTGAATACAATATATACCAAAATACGTTCAATATTTCTATGCGCATAAGTTGTTTCGCCACATAAATGATTTTTTGTCTTGACCCAAATATGTATATTTACGACTCACTATATTATTTGTTTGATTATATGATTAATGTATATTTCGTCAACTTTTGATATTGGGCAAGTATAGCTAGCGGTGATGCTATGCAATGTTTTGAGTCAACAAATATCGATGATTGAAGGGATACCCACTCAAGGATGTTTACTAGTCATCATCTTCGGCCGACCTTGGCCGCTCTCTGATCTTCTCTGACGAATGTTCGGATGGAAGAAACTAAAAACCGAGACAAGAAAAACTCATTTGCAACATTTATGCTGCTAAATACAGTAAACATAAACTTTCAAATGTTTGCTGAAGGTTATAATCAATAAATTGTAGGCCAATTAAGCGACATTATGATGATTTCTGGAGAGAAGTGTACTCGTCGTTTTGTGATCTTTCGGTCAGACTTTGATAGTGTGCATCCTGAGTACTCGACTTGATGACTTCATACTGTATATCATTCTGATGTCCACTCGTATCCTCCATTTCTACAGCAATCGGTTTAAGGCTTGCAGCAGTGACGCTCATCGTATTCCGTTCATCAGGTTTGTCCGCTTTCCATCGTCGCAGGATGATATTAACTCCCCCAGATACGATAGTTATCGCCACGCCAAGCATTAACCCACCGATGAAAGTTCCGCAAAGAATAGATGCAGAACACTTCTCATTTAAAGGCAAACATTGTTGTGTTTTGACCTCCGGTGTGATAGCCGTTTTCGCAGTTGTGTGGATGCCCTTGAAGTCACTACCACCATAAGACGTTGTACTCACTCTTTCCTCCGAAACATAGTCACGGTGGGGCGTCCTAACATGATGATATTCCACTGTTGTACGTGGATGGATGTTGAACGGTCCAACGGAACAGGTCTTGCCACCAGGAAAGGTGAAGGCACGATGGTCTATTTCACATTTAAAAATCACTGACCCATCGCTAACACTAGGAATCCAAGCAAATTGAGTGGATGCTACGTTATCTTGAACTGATGTACTATCAGTTAGTTTCGTAGATGGGTTACCTCTGTACCATGTCATGGTTACGGTAGGATAGCCAGCATCTGACAGACACAGGAGTAAGACTGCTTCACCTTCAAAGACGTCACCTTCATTGCTGACAAAACATTGTGGATACATCATGCGAGGAACAACGTAGATGTTTAGTTGTACAAATCTAGATCGAATGACTGCTGCTAGAAGAGTTGGATCATCATAGAAGACTGCACATTGATAAAGTCCACTGTCAAACGCAGCAGTTTGGTAACTCACCATTTCTATCTGTAAGTTGTATTCTCCACGAGTTTCGTCACCGTCAATGGAGTATCTATTGTCAATCAAATCACTAACATGCCCTGTACGAACAGTGTGATTGTCACTTATGACTGTGTCATCCAATCCCTTCAGCCATGACACTTTTTGACCAGGCTGTAGGTTGCTTACCTTACAGTTCATCCTAAGTGTTACTGTTCTCGTGTCCCCATACTCAAATACGGTCGTAGAACCACTAGGCGAGACCAGAAAAGAAGGTGGCGGTGACGGTGTTGTGAAAGCACAGCAAATCGGGAAATGATCGATACAAAGAAAGGAACATAAAGCGAAAACGGCGAGTTGTCGCATTTTATCGAAATACATCGGTGACAGAAAGTATGAAATGTACGAATTACTTAGCACACAGGGTATTCCGTGTAATTTCCTCACATTAAGTCCTAGCATTGCGTTGTAGTACACTGTTTCTGAAGTCCAATTCCCTATTTCGTTCACACTATTGTCAATGGTTAGTGTGTCAGAGGGTGCTTGTTTGTTACAGGGTTATGGGAAAACCTTTGACACCGGTACACCCAGATGATTGAATGTACTAACGAAATCAGGTCACGTCTTTATTTCAATTGAATAAACACAGTTGATTTATAGAGGTCAGAACAAAGTCTTTTAGGTGAACAAACAGGAGGAATAAACCATAAAAAGACAAAAATCCTTAATATCTGGTTAAATGTTAAGTAAAGTGGAGTGTTGAAAGCTAGAATCTCATACACCCCTTTGTACTTTTATCACTTAAAGCGAAAAAGACGGCAAATTCAAATGTAATTTGCGGAGGTGTACCTCTTTCACATAATTTTACGATTTCAAACTACTACATGTTTTACTTTCATTCAAACTGCCGTTTAACCTTCATAGTTTACCTGCCTTTTCCCTCCTGCATCGCCTAAAACCTTGTCAAGTCTGGAATTCCTTTTTTTCCGGAACCTATACCCTTCATAATGAGCGACAGATCACTCTCGATATTGAGGGAAGGTTAGGGCCTACACTTCGAATAAACGGGGAACATTCTGTAAAGTTCATTATCTGTCTCGTTTCTTTCAAAGATGACTAAGGTGATTATTGCTTTGTTTTTTTATTGTTATAGCAATTCTATATTGTTTGTCGCCCTCTAGAGTTTATATGAGTCGAGTGTTAAAAAACCATATCGAGTCGTTGTTAACGTACTGATCGTCGTCTGCTCTGATTTCCTGTCCCTTGCCCCTAAAGAACACTTAACGATTATAACGACGCATAAAAATATTTCACCAACAGCAATTAAGCATGAATCTTTTTTGAAGATTTGAAACATGTTACGGTGTAAATTGCTGAGAAATAACTCTAGGAGAATGTACCATTGTTTTTCTCGGAAATGCATTGAAAGTCAAATGGAATTCGATTTTGAACATTTCGATCTCTATTTCTAAAGTTCCATCGATATCAATGAAATCTATAAAATCTATAAAATTTTACCAATTCTAATGTATGGCAGTGAATTATGGGGATTTCACAAGGCCGAGAATATTGAAAAGATACATCGTAAATTTTGCAAATATGTTCTTGGTCTCTATGACAGCACTTCGAATCCAGTCATTTATGGCGAACTTGGGAGAACCCCTGTGTAAGATATATTCGTATCATCAAATACTGGTTTAAAATATTGAAGATGAGTGAACATCGTTTTGTACAGCAGTGTTATAAATACCAATATAGTGAAGCAGAAAATAATCGAAAATGCTGGGCATTCAATGTTAAACAACTACTATCTTCATATGGTTTTGGCTATGTATGGCTAAACCGAGGTGTTGGTGATGAAACAGTATTTTTTCATATTTTTAAGGAGAGAATCTATGATAACTATGCCCAGTTGTGGTCCTCTGATCTTTCCCGTTATTCAAAACTCGATACATACAGAGAATTCAAGCTAACTTTCAAATATGAATCGTATCTTGATGTCATTGAAGATAATAAGTTAAGAAGGTCACTTTGTAAATTGAGATCATCTGCACACCAGCTAAGGATTGGAACTGATCGTCCAAAGGGCATCCCTAGACACAGTAGGCTTTGTAATTTTTGTGATCTTCAAGCAGTAGAAGATGAGTTCCATTTTTGTCTGGTCTGCCCGCTTTACAATGATTTACGGCGGAAATATTTACCAACCTACTTTTATAGAGATTATACATATCAGAAGTTTTTGAGGCTTATGCAGTTGGATTCCCAAAGTGTGATTTATTTTGCAAAGTTTGTATTTTTTGCTTTCAAACGCAGAGAAAGGCGTAACCTTGAGTTGATTAACCAGGTTGATGTTTAGTTCAAGCTCTAAAGTATACTTTATCCTTATATGGAATATTTGTTTACTGTATATATCCCTCTTGTGTCCGTGTGTATTTATCTACATAATCAGTGTATATTTGTACCATAGGCCGGTGGCCAAAGTACTGAATAAAATGAATGAATGAATGAATATGAAATCCTTTGGTATACAGACACGTTTTATCGAAGAACAAAAGCCACGTGATTCCGGATATTTTCATAAACTCTTAGTCCTTATTAATACATCGAACATCATTGTATCTTAAAGGCGCCCTTCTCAATCCCAGGTTCTCGCATTAGCAAATGTGTCAACAGCCCATTAACAATTTGTCATTCTTTTGTTTTCCATTGAATATTTTATCAAGTGAATAATATTTATATAAGATAAATCTGATAATTGAGTGGGGGCTTTAACTTAACCAGCGAAAAAGTAAGTCACCTGACATCCTTGCTTGAACGTAACCTGCAACTGGTGTTGTGTAAAGCTATCTTCAATCTGTTTATGCACCGTCCGGTTCACATTGCTTGGTAAAGAAGGTCGATGTTGATACACCCGTTGCTAGCAATGTCGCTGTTTATGTGTTCATGTTGATCTAAAACATTTAGTTGAAATTGGGAAGGTTATCTTCATAATGCCAAAGACAATAGGATCAGAGATATATTACAACCGTTTTCAGTATTAGACAGCGAAGCTACTGCAGTGGACTGTAATAAAACTGCGTACACTAATTAGTTCAGCTGTAGCAAGCTGGCAATTTAAAGTCGACAACATTAAATGAGTCAGATGACACAAGTTCGCCTTCAACTCTGCATGTGGGCAGTCAACATAAATTAACAGAAACTGCCCAGTTAGAATACACTACACTGACATTTTATTGCAAGAAAACAAAAATACTGGTTAGACAAAAAGTTTCAAATTGTTACAGTACAGTATAACAGCATCAGCATGCAAATGGGCACCTACTTGCGCATTAGAACTGACAGCTAACACTGCTTTGAAAAACTCGATAATCTTGACTTTGAATAATAAAAAATCGATTTTTGTCGAAAAATTAAGTATAACTATAACATTCAATACCACACAATGATAACCTCTCTCTCTCTCTCTCTCTCTCTCTCTCTCTCATTATTGTATTTTGCATTTCACCTTTTTACGTTGTGGTTTTAGACACATCTACTGTAATTTCAGCTTTCAACGCACATAATCGTTTGTTTTAAACCATCGGATTGTTTTCATTTCAAAGTGCAGTATAGAATATTGAAAGTTTTGTAGCTTCCAAAAAAAATGTCTTGCTAGAGGTAGATTCAGATCTGATCAAAATTCGTTTATCCTTTGTATTTTCTTTTAAACATTATTTTTTCAAAGTTAAGATTGTAGAGTTTTTAGCTCCCATAGCCATATGTATATATGGCAATGGAAGCCATTCTTATAGGCTAGTGAACTGTCTGTATGTATGTATGTCTGTATGTCTGTATATCTGTGTGTCTGTATGTCTGTATGTCTGTATGTCTGTCCGTCAACATCAAAAACTCCAAAACTGCTGCACATTTCATCTTGATATTTGGTGTGTACATGGATGATGGGCTGTAGATGAGATTTTGTTCAAATGAAGTTGTCATTACCAAAAATATGCAAATTAAGTGAAAAAATGTAAAAACAGTCAAAATTGAAAAAACTCAATAACCACTGAGCAGATTACATGAAAAATTAGCATGTAAGTACTTTGGGCTGACCTGAAATGATTATGCACATCTTGGGTCAGTATCTTTGACTTGCTATTTTTCATGATTTTTTTTGTAATTTTCTCCCGTTTTTGGTCAAAAAATCTTCTTCTCTGAAACCACAAGTCCGATTGATTTAAATCTTGGTATGGAAGTGCATAGGAGTGACCTTTCCTAAATTTGGGCAAATCGTGGTGAAATTTGCATATTTTTAGTTTACACGTCCATAGACTCCTATGTATAAGGCAAATCTCCATAGACTCCCATGTATAAGGCCACGAAAAATAAAAATTTAGATGTTGGGAATCACGTGTATGGTGTAGCTCCGCCCACCCTTTCCTTTACTAATTATGTAGATTATGCATGGGGCGTGTCATTAGTTAGTCGTGTCATTCATTGATTCTAATGATTATTCATACTACACTGTATATATGGACCTGTGATAGTAATAAAGGTCAAGATTTGAACTTGGTCATACTAAGACACAATACAAAGCTGTCTCCGGCCTATTCTGTCTCTCTCTAACCGAACCTATCCCCAAGTGTGTAGCCCACATTTGTTGGTGCCGAGACCAGGATACGAAGATGTCCGACATAGAGAAAGACAAACGTTGCAGAAGGGGCCACCGCTCGCAGATGACCAAACTCATCAACAGGGCTGAAGAAATCGTCAACTCCGATACTCCAATACAACCAAGCAAGATCGATTCGCTGAAAGCTACCATTGCGAGTATGGCGACGAAAATCCAGAAGATCAAAGCCTTAGATGAACAAATCCTCAACAATATCAAAAATGACGACGATTACAACAGAGAATTCGAAGAAGCAGACGACTACGTGATTAAAGTCAACGAGGACGTGGTGAGATTCGAGGGATTTCTACAACGCCTAGCAAATCCTTCAACCCCAGCCGACACCAGCAGTCCCACACCAGAGAGCACTCACGTAAGTCAACCCCCAGATTCCAGTCAACAAACGACAGGGAAAGTCAACTTGCCAAAGCTGACGCTGACTCCTTTCAGTGGTGACATTCTCACCTGGCAAAGTTTCAAGGATGGATTTGATGCTGCCGTCCACAACGATACAAGTTTAAGTGGTGTCCAAAAATTCCAATATTTGCGGGCACATCTCCGTGACGAAGCAGAACGAGCCATCCAAAGGTTACCACTGACCAACGACCACTACCTGCAAGCAGTCGACGTACTCACGAAAAGGTATGGTAAACCTCAGACTATAATCAACGCTTACATGAAGGCGTTATGGCAACTCGAGAAGCCAACCGGAACTCTGAACAGTTTAGTAACATTTCACGACAATATGGAAGGCTACATTCGCGGACTGAACACACTCGGCAAATCAGATGACACTTTCGGAGATCTGCTGATTCCGATAATCCTAGAGAAATTGCCTGCGAACGTCCGAAAACAGATCTCCAGAGACAAGGGAGATGAAGCTTGGACATTAACGAGTCTAAGAGAATCAATTCAACGAGAAATAGAAGCCGACAGAGCAGGTGAGACTACAATTGACTTTGAACTCGATCTTACCGATCAACCACCTGCTACCGCCGCCTTTCTGACAACAACTCGTCAGAAAG
Organism: Ptychodera flava; assembly: GCA_001465055.1. NCBI lineage: Eukaryota > Metazoa > Hemichordata > Enteropneusta > Ptychoderidae > Ptychodera > Ptychodera flava. The sequence continues at coordinate 2,049 of LD361131.1, read as the reverse complement.
CATCAAAACCACAACACTGTGCGTTTTGTAAGAAGACAGGGCATAAACCTACAGATTGCACGGTTGTCACCGACAAGACAAAACGACTAGAAATCGTCAAACGAGACAAACTGTGCTTCAACTGCCTTAGTGGTACTCATCGTGTTTCAGACTGCAAATCGAAAATCAAGTGTCAGGTCTGCAAGCGCAAACACCACACAGCAATATGTACCGGAGAGACACCAAAACACCCAGCCGCAACGAGGGATGACGTTTGCACATTGGTATCGTCCGATGTCAGCCGAAATTCATCGGTGCTACTGAAGACCGCCATCGCAGACATCAAGGCTAGAGGATCAACGATGTCTGAATCGGCAACGCTGCTCTTTGACGACGGGTCGCAGAGAAGTTTCATCACTGAACGTACCGCCAGAGCAATCGGTATAGACTTTAATAACTGTGACTCTGAGCTCATAAACGTCTCCACACTTGGAGCGAAATCCACTGGTTTACGATCAATGAAGATTGCAGAAATTACGGTAATTATACCTAATGGTTGTACTGTTAATATACGTGCTTTAATTGTACCTCAGATAACTACACCACTTAGAAACCATTTGAAGTCTAGTGCTACTATTGTCAGATTATCATATTTGCGAGAGTTGGAATTAGCACACCCTGTATCTGATGCGTACGATTTCGAAGTTTCAATTTTGGTAGGAGCAGATTTCTATTATTCATTTGTTGGCGATCACGTTATCCGTGGACAGGAACCCACTGCTGTGTCTTCTAAATTGGGTTATTTGTTGTCTGGGCCCTTGTCACATCCAAATTCCATTCCCTCCCTACCTCTACTGTAATGCATGTTGCCACACATACTTCCGGGGAAAATAGCTTGCTTCAAAACTTCTGGAATGTTGAGAGTATTGGCATTACTGACGACCATGTTAGTCAACAGGAAGTTACTTATGACAGTTACACCAAAAACAAACTCCGCTCTGAAAACAACCGATACGTTGCTAAACTTCCCTGGCGCAAAGACCACCCCGCATTGCCGACGAATAGAAATGTTTGCGAAAAACGAACCCGTGCGATGGTACAAAGATTAACACAGAAGATTAGACAAGTGTACGACAAACTAATCACAAATCAGTTGGAACGCGGTTTCATAGAGATAGTTACAAATGATGATGTAAGTTCAGGCCATTATTTGCCTCATCATCCCGTAAAGAAAAATTCCGATACAACGCCTATCAGAATAGTCTACGACTGTAGCTGCAAGGTCGGAAACAACCCCATAATCTCTGCGTGTTTATCAAAGATATCGTGGTCGGTAATCCGCGACCGTTAAGACAAAAGGGAAATAATGGCACGCGGTGTAGCTGATAGTTTGCCATTTTAGTAATATTTCAGGAATTTCCCGGTACGATGTGACCCAACACCTTTCCCGAAAAGAAAGACCACGTGTCAGTGGTTCGAAATTTGAAATAAAAAAAAAATTGCTAAAATTGACCTTTGAACCTGAGTCGCATCGTTAAACGACTGCTTGGACGCAGGGCCATCACTACTAAATGATCTTGCTTCGATTATGCTCCGTTTCCGCATGCACAAATTTGGCGTTTCCGCAGATATAGCTGTGGGTCCATAGCTGTGGTGTTTTCAGACGGGATTCATGCCTTTTACGGGCTGGTTTTGACTTTTACGATTTTAACCCCGCCACCACAGCTATGGGATATTCCATAGACTAGCGTCCAAATCCGCCGCAAGCACCCTTTGCGCAAGTTTGCTCGACGATATTTCGAAAAATTTTCCATCCAAATTACAACTTGCCAACACTCATCGACAGCTTGGTTATTAGGGACTCACCAGACCAGAAATCCGCTCAAAATTCACTGAAATATCGCCTTTTTTCTAAGTTTGCGCGACATGACTACACGTAGACCGCCATTTCGCTAGCGTAAAACTGTTGGTCGAGGATCCCTGCAGTACGTCACTACAGTGACGTAGGGCCGTGATCTCTCAACTTCTAAACACAAACTAACTTACGGCCAGCATCCGCGCGGCGCGCCA
>LD361124.1:87343-99235 GCA_001465055.1 Ptychodera flava | reverse complement strand
CAGAATTCCCACAGCTTCAATGAACTGTTATTAGATTTCTATATAATACTTATAACCCCTAAACTTGTAATAATAATAATAATAATAATAATAATAATAATAATATTTATTTCTTTAAAAAACGCCTTCCGTGTAAAAACAACACCTCAAGGCGCAGAACATACCAAGCTAAAGTTTTAAAAAGTTACAGATTTAAAATACTAATAAAAACAATCTTTAAAAAGGTAAGTTTTGACATGAGATATAAAAACATCATAGTCGTTAAAACAGCGGAACTCAGATGGAAGCTTATTCCACAACTGTGGAGCTGAAATAGCAAATGACCTATAACCATAAAAAGTGGTTTTACCAATTGGCTGATGCAAACTTAGTGCACCCTCAGCAGTCGACTGAAGAGTGCGACCAGGAACACGGATATTTAAAAGTTCTTTCAAATACAGAGGAGCAATGTCATGTAAAACTTTGTAAGTTAAACATAAAAGTTTAAACTCGATATGCTTATGAACCGGAAGACAGTGTAAACTAATAATAATAATAATATTTATTTCTTTAAAGCGCACTATACATACGCCTCAGTGCGCTTTACACATTTAAAATTGATAAAGATACCAGCAAAAGATGACAAACTTAAAATGTAAAAACAATCAAATTATGCAAAAAAATTATGCTAAAAACGTACATGGTTAAAAATAATGAAAATTTCTGCAGAGTAAAAAACAGTCAAAATACAAAAAAAAGAAAATTATTAAAATTCTACAGAGTAAGTAGCAGAAAACGTTAAAATAAAATAAATAAAATAAAACAAGCATCAGTGGTTACGGTAAAAATGGTGACTCTTCCGAAACATTAGTAATAGTGCTTTACAAAAAGATGGGTCTTTACACTTTACACATGTCCCCATTTCACATACATTCATTATATAGAACAGGTTGAATATGATCTGCTTTCTTAGTCAGTGTGACCAAACGTGCAGCAGAATTTTGAACCAATTGTAATTTCTTGAGTTGATAATGTGGTAAGCAAAAAAGCAAACTGTTACAATAATCAAGCCTGGATGTTATGAATGCATGAACTAATTTTTCAGTGGAATTACTATCTAGAAGTTTGCGTATTTTACCAATTTTCCATAGAGCAAATGCAGCGGATTTACAAATATTGTTAACATGGGCTGACATGGATGCTGATGCATCTAGAATTACACCAAGGTTACGAACTACAGGAGAGGAATTGATGCTGATTTCGCCAACCTGTATATTACAAGTTCGTGATCGTCCCAGATTGCTAAACTTTGAGGAAAATCTAATAACCTCTGTCTTACTGTCATTCAGAGCCAACATGTTGTTACACATCCACTGACGCATCTCCTCGATGCAATTTTCGATTTGTGAAATGGGGACAGAACCATGAGAACAAGTAATATAAAGCTGGGAGTCATCAGCGTAGAACATTGTTTCTAAACCATGTCTTGTAATAATGTCCTGAAGGGGTGTCGTGTATAGACTGAAAAGAACAGGACCAAGAACATAGCCCTGGGGCACCCCACAATCCAATGACTGAGCTCTTGACACCACTGATCCAACACAAACTCTCATTGTCCTACCTCTCAAGTATGAAGTAATCCACTGTAAAACAGTGCCATCAATGTTAAACCTACAACGGAGCCTGTGTACTAAGATATCATGATCAATGGTGTCAAAAGCTGCCGACAGATCAAGGAGAATTAAAATAACATCTTGCCCTCGATCAAGTGCACGTAGTACATCATTCTGCACCCGTACCAATGCAGTTTCTGTACTATGTCCCTGTCTGTAGGCCGACTGACATTTGGCATACAGATTGTTACTATATAAGTAATACATGAATTAAGTTGGAGTAAAGCTGCCTTTTCAATGAGCTTAGAAATTGATGTTAAATTGGAAATTGGTCTGTAGCTGTTCAAGGTATTCTTATCAAGACCTGGTTTCTTTAACAGTGGTCGAACAATTGCAGATTTACATGACTGAGGAAAATCACCTGTGACAAAAGAACGGTTAATTATATGTGTAATAATAGGAGCTACTTGATACAAACACTGTTTCAACAACACTGTAGGTATGGGATCCTGCTTAGATGAGACAAAATAGTAGAATAACATTTTCCAATTAATAAATTAGTAATAAATTCACTGTACTGTGGTTCTAGGAATAAGTTTTAGAATACCACCCCATTTCTTGTTGTGTGAAGTCAATTTGCTCTTCTTGTATATTTGTAGTAATCTTTTGAAAATCAAAATAAGCTTATTTGGTTTCTGATTTTCAAACTTTGCCAGATAAATATGACGTTTTGCAATCAAAATAAGAAAATTAACTAATGTGGAGAGGTTCTTTTCTCCAATTGGTATTTGTCTTGCACTAGGAAAAACATTAAGACCAACTCTACTACACCACAATATGATAAAACCATCCCAAGACTCCATCATAAATTTACAATCATAGAAAATATGTAATAATGTTTCAATTTTTACAAAAAGTACATTTATTTGATGGAACCCTAGGTGGTGTCATTTTAAACAGAACACTTTTGGTAGGTAGAATGTTATGTAGAATCTTCAACTGGAATTCACGGAGTTTGGTATCGATTGTAACCTTGTAAGGAAGAGTATAAAGATGAGACCAACAGTCGATACTTGTATTAAAAATATGATTGAAAAAAATCCTTATTTCGGAGAAATAGAATAGTAATCTGTAATGCATTTCGTGATCTTACTGGTAGTACATGCATTTATTGCAGTTCCCATAAAACCAACTTTAAAAATGATCTGTTAATCTGGCAGAGTAAAATTCATAATGGAATCAAATCAACCCACTTGAGAATGGAAGACTGGGGAACACCCCTGGCCCTTACCTCATCCCAATTCAAAAATTACCATTTCTTTTAAACAATTGACCAATGTAAATAAAACCACAATCATAGAATTCTTTGAAGAACATTGATTTTCTTCCGAAAAGAATGTTTTTGTAGTTCCAAATAATTTGTTTCAAACCATCTTCATTTCGGATTTATTTAGATTACACAGACAGAATAATTGTGAAAAAATCCTGAAAAATCAACAGTTCAAAAGTAACTTAAAACTTCCAACTTTAAGATCTGGCATTGCTAGTCCTCCTCTATCAATGCAATGAACGACAGGTTGTCTGCAAATTCTATCAGGGTCTTTCAGCACAAATTTGTACAAAATTTTGTTGTTTTTTCGCAGAGCTAAAAATCTGCTGGAAAACAAGTCAAATCATCTGCAAATGAAAAGTTTTTTTATTTCTGTTTTATTGACTTTTATGCCATGTCATAAGTCAAAATAGCCAGCTGATCTGCCTTTTTCATCACACAATTCTGTGTATTTTTGTAAAGAGATTCTACCCACTGAATAAAAAGGGGCCAAAATTAAAAGCTTTAAGGGCTTTTACAACGTAGGACCATTCTTAGCAATCAAATGCTTTTTGTATATCAATTGTAATTAGAATGCCTGGAATATTTAACTCTCTTGTATAATTCATAATTTCTTCTATCAGTCTAATTACGTCTCCAATGTACCTATTTTTGACAAAAGCTGTTTGTGTCTCATTAATCAAACCTAGGAATACCAATTCTAGTCTTCTTGCCAAACACTTGGTTGCAATTTTAAAATCAACGTTATAGGCCTTCAGTTTTGATTTTATCTTCTATCTTTTCCTTTCAAGCAGGGAGATTACGCCTTGTCTTTCGGAAGGAGAAAATTCCTCATTCTCATATGCTGAATTCAATAAACAAACCAGATGCATTTAATAAGATGCCTAACGTGTTTATAAAAATCACTTGAACGACTATCATTTCCTGGTGACTTTCGGTAACGTTTTCAATGCATTCAAAGCTTCATCTTCCTATAATTAGACCATCGCATAATTGGGCCTTTTTTTCTTTAAGTTTGGGAATGTCGGGGTTATTCAAAAAATATTATAAATGTCCCTATATAATTGATTTCCAGTGTCATTCTGAATGTTAGATATAATGAATTCTGATGGAATTTTTTTATCTCTGTGTTTATTTTCTCCTGACCTTTAATCTCTATACCATCCTCTTAAGTTAGTTTATTTATTTGAGATCTCTTTATATTAGGTTGTATTTTTTCTCCATATTCAATCCAATTACATCTTGATCTAATTATAATCTTTCGAAATCACCTTTATGGCCTTGTACATGTCTTTGATGCACCTCGTTGGATCCCAAATGATTTCTCGATACGTCACTTCATGTTCTTCCAGGTGTATACAATACCTTAGAGTGTACATTTGTTTTGCCAGTCGGCGTGATCTGACTTGTTTATTTTGACAGTGGTTAAAATGGAAAGTCGGAATGTAAGAGTAGGAATAAGCATCGTGAATCCCTGTACGATATGTAAGTTTCTTGAACATAGCTCCAGAACAGGGTGAGTAGGGGGAATTTAAATTGTCTTTTCATGGTAAAAAAAAGTATAAACTAAATTTTATGCATTATTTTGAAGTCATTATTTTGAAGCTATGACCCCCCCCCCTCCCAAAAAAGATTGACTTTTATTCCAATTTTAGAAAAATAGCCTATTTACGTAATTTATTTAATGTCAATGTATGAAGTGCTTCGTGACAGAAGAGGATTTGGTGGATTACCAGTTTTCAAATTGACGCAAAGCCGATAAACAACAATAGCCGCAAAAAAGGCCAAGTACAGTTTTGCGACGATACCGAGGAGGAATACTAGTATAGTGGACACTAAATTTCTACTTCGGCTAGGACAAAGAGTAGCGGAAGGAAAACGAACAAATCGAGAAAAGACAAAATTCATGTCAAGTACTCGTCAGCGATTTATCTTATCCAAACTATTGCATCACAAAATCAGCGAGATTGACTTGGCTCCTTCTGACAAAATCATTCATGGGCTGAATGGCGGTAAAATATCATTATTTCTCCCTAACGCATTTCATCATTTCTGGAGCTGTTTAATTACGACGTGTGGAATATTCCTTATGGTTGAGATTGCTTTCTACTGCGTGAAAAATTATTGTGGCATACGACACATACATTAAAAACAAACAACTTACAGGACAGGAAATGTTAAAGTGTTCATGCAAATATGTTTACTTCATCAATAGCTATGACATGTTACAAAATTACATTGTGCCAAAAGAAAAAAATATTATAATCGTCGTCGTCGACATATATATGATTATGAAAAATCCGTTAACAGCATTGAAGATGTGCCTAAGAGTTCCTTAGCGCATGGTCTCAGTCCTTGTGTCGGGCAAACTGCCAATTTTATCAGAGTTCCAACTTGTTCCATCACCTTTCCTTGTCCGACGTAGTGTTTCATTTCTACGTTGTCTGATCTTGTCTGAGCGTACCTTGGTCGGTTTCGGTTATCTGCGTGCATTTCTCGGAATTTGGCAATATTTGCTGGTTTGTACTCATGATATGGTTGGAGACCGGTAAACAGCTCCAGACGTCCGCTTTGAGGATGCTGTGCCGTTATCCAGGACACTCTCGGTGGCCATGTAAAGGTAGACTCCATGTCCGCGAGGTTTCGCTGCGTCATCGATATGGAAGGCATTTCCAAACCTGATCAGCGTGAGTCTGAGGGTGTTCTTGATAATCTGCAAAAAAGTAGTAAACTTATTTGACTTCTAAACGAAGAAAACAAAAATCAAACCATTTTACAGGCGACAAAAGCTCGCCTCTTTACTACAATTCGCCTTATTGAACGCAAACTAAAATGATATAAAAGAGAGAGAGAGAGTGGTTAAGACTTTATAGGCTGACAGTATTGAGACGTTATTGAATTTCTTAAAGGGCAAGTCTTCTATGAGCCTTACCATTTGAATAAATTTGACCAACTGATCATAACTTTCAATGGAGAACGAAGGATTAAGCTCACATAAACAGTCACTGCCAATAAGCATTAATGCAAGAACTGTGGGACTGCCTTTTTAAAAACAAAATCAAAGCTTACTTACAATGATATTGCTTGGACGGATGGCCTGGTGAATAATTCCATTCTGGTGCATAAATGCTACAGCGCCACACAGTTGAAGAGCCAGATAAATCCTCTCGCGGAATGAGAATGTCTCCTAAAATGTATAAATGGATTGCGACATTACAAATGGATTTATTAATATGCCCGAAATGCACTTCAACCTCTTCAGAGGTCTTGGCTAAAAACATTCGCTTTCGTAATGACGATGACGATGAAAATTCAACATAACTGCAAACTGAAAGTAAAAATCCTTAATAGTGGACGATATTTTTCGGGTGTAGAGAGAATAATTTTGAGAGTACCTCTACGATGTAGAAGTATAGTTTCCAGGAAGGATAAATATTTCAATTTTCTATTGTGTATGCAACTTCTGAATTCTTCTTACCAGTTCGCCACTTAATCTCAAAGATTCCATGTCATCTCCGTACGGGATATCGTAGACAAGTCCGTAGTCATCACCATCAAGGCATGTCACTCTGTGAAGACGGGGGAAATTTTCGTGGCCTGACACTTTACTGTGATATAAAAATTGAAGATAAATTATAGTACAGATTCAGAGATATTAGCTTGGCAATCGTTTCTAGGAGTTCGCGATCTTCACCTTGCTTAATATATGGATGAAAATTAACTAAATCACAAGAGGTATGATTAGCTACAATAATTGTAGCCCTAGGGCATCGCGCTGGCTTTTTTCCATTGTGGCTGTTGACACGACAACAACCATATAACTTCAGCCAACATGAGAAAAGTCAGTGCATGGCCCCAGGGATTGCAGCTAGCGTCTGATATGATGTGACGGTTCGAATTTTTCATTTTATATGATAGGATACCGAGATAAAAATAAATTCAAACATGATGAGATAAGCAAGCAGTACAACGAGGCTGTGGCAATATCCATTATCATATGGTCTCTTTACCTTAGAATTGCTGCCTCGCGTTCCAGTGATCCACTGTTCAGTACTGTGACTGCAAACAAGTTATCATCCGGGTTGGAACTGTGACGTTTCAAGTAGCCCGTATCCTTGTGTAACCATCAAGGGTTTTCATGTCGATTACCGGCAAGCCTGCAAATAAGTTACAACCAACGAATCATCAGATTTCGAATGACTCAGTGCCTCTTATTATCAGTTTTATCGTTTTTCTGGTAATCTCGTACCATCATGAGTACTGTCTATATATAAACGTTTAGTTAATTAAAGCCCTGGCCAAAAGAGATTCTGTTGTCAAACTCAAATATGCAAATGTTGTCGAGTGGCTGTGTTGGTTTCCTTTAAAGACATGATGACTTGTGCAATAGGGCTGATCCTGATTTTACATTTATAATTAAATATAGAAATGCATATGCAAGTGCAAAACTTTGCTGCCGCCGACATGAATCCTGACCAAGTCTGGATGATTCACGGTGTTGTGTCGTAGTAACAGGTAGAACACCGGCTGGAGGTACATGATAAAACTTTAAAATTAACTTTACTTCAACATAGAGAGATGACTTAACTTTGAATGTACTTAAAAAATATTTTACAGTGATTCCTTAAACCAAACTTGCAAACAATGTACATCTGTAAACATTCATGAAAGGATAGAGGGATGCAATATTTGAGATCTTGTTTAATTAGCATCCTTTCTTGAAGACAAAAAAGTAGATTTTATATCAAATAACCAATGAAAGTGTGGAAACGTAATGTAGTTATTCGTAGTGTTGTTGTGATATAATGTTATTGTAAACTTTCTTCAAAATTCAGATTGATGATCATTTGGGATGAAATCATTCAAAAATCAAACATCTGATTTCTTAATTTTTAGTCAAACAATGCCGCACATAGTCAAATTTTCATAGTGTTGAATGTTCCGTACAATAAACTTAGTGAAATGAACTCTTTGCCCCATATTGATGTTTGAGTGAGTGACGGATAGAAAGCCTCCGTATTTTCTTGTTTTACTTTGCATCATGATTTTCTGTACAGAAGATTGAGGGGTACTGTCATAGCGAGGATATAAACATGCAATTTAGTTTTGAACCACAGTTTACCTCATGGAGACCTTTGACCATGAAACAAGGGTTCGAAATTCGGGTTCCAACTCACGACATACTGCAACCAGTCGCCTAGCTGTGGGGCAATAGACAGAACAAGGGTAGAAAATACTGCTAGTTCTCAATCGGGTTCGAACTCACGACACACGGCTTCCAGTCACCTAGCGGAGAGGCAACAGACAGGATGTACATATGTATCATAGAAAAAATTTTGACCCCTGATGACCAATCATATTAGTTAGACATTGTAAGATGATAGATCTCTGTACAAATACAAAAATATAGGCGTTTGTCCTTGATTCAGTGATAAAAATGAAGAGTATGCTTTGTGGTTTGAAGTATTTCAATCACCCAGAATGCAATGTAGATCTGATTGCCTGGCCCTACATCTAGGTCTTCAATCAAGTTCCTCTCCTACATGGTGCAATGTCATTATAAAGTTTGAAATTGTACAACAGTTCATAGTTTTCTTCAATGCCTGTAGTCTATTTTGTGTAATTTTAGTTTTTTGAATGCACTATAAAATGTTGATCAGATATTGGTAAATTGGTTTTGCTTTGATTTAGGGAGCTGTAAGTGATTTTATAACCCGGAATGGGGTAAGAGGAAGTACATTAGAAACGTTGAAATAAACAAAATATAGATAAAACAGCTCACCAAGGACCCTTTAACCAGTATCATATACTATATATTTCAATTTTGATACACATGATTCAATGTCACATATATCTTTCTATGATAATAAAGGATGAATTCAAAACAGATCAGTTGATCATTCCTCCATAACCCAGGTCTCCATCCATCTCTTATCACAGCAATTTGTATACATATGTATTAAGTTGTGTGCCATGCTGTAATAAAATCATATTATTTTGTAATCCATAGTTTTTTCATTCCTTATTATTATTTTTGTAGTATTTCATGACAGCATCGCATGCCTCCTTACTTTCCCACAAATAATTGCGTAGGTCTCCTTCTCACTCTTCACATTTTAAGGAACCACCACCCCTCGTAGTTTTTCGTTTTTTAAGTGACCCCCTGATTCCGTTACCCCCAGGCTGTAAATAATGAAAATAATGAGAGCTCCCTTAGTGATGCTCGCCATAGCATAATAAGTTAATTAACATTTATAGGAACGACTTTTTGAAAGACAAATTTATGAGTGTCTTTCACAAATATGGTCAAATATAAATCTAAATGCTCTAAGTTTTAACAGGTACAAATTCGTGGATGACTTGTGTTTACCTGGAATACTATGAGCATCTCGAAAAGCATTGAGCTTATCTTTATTTGAAACACTCTTTTCTGAATATCTGTATTATTTATGAAAACGAAAATTTGTATTATGTTTGCTTCTACGCCCTGTTTCTCATGCTTTCCAGTTTTGGCGCACAGTGTAAACACGTCAACATGTTTCACTCTATCACTTTTTGAAGGGACTGTGTAACCGTCGATGTGATTTACCTTAATTTTCAATGGTGAGGACGCCCCGCTCAACCAGTTCTCAAACCTATCACAAAATACTTTCAGATATTTGAAGGGGGACTCGCAAAATTTTTCATGATTTAGGAACATAACACAATAATTTCTACTCACATTTTAAACATCAAGACAGGAATACAGTTTGAAAAACTCCATAAAAAATCTTTTGTTGATCCGATTAAAGTTATGATCGGTGAAAATTTTATTTGGTATTGCAGAATTTTTTATCTTTTAATTTCGTCTCGTAGATAAAGAAAGTGTAGCAATGAAGTGTTTCTTCTTTTGCGTTCAAGTCATAGGAAGGTAAATGTCAGATAAAGAACTTACTGCCACGAGGACGTACAAAAACCGCCTCCAGATCTATATAAAATGGTTCTACGTTAGCCAGCTTCCCCGATCAACGTACACATACTGCAAAACGAAGAAATGGAAAGATGCAATCCTCAGCATGTACCCTGTCCTCCTAGGCTAGCTCTATGATTATGTCAAGTTGTTACCTACGTCAACTCTTTACTCCTCAAGCGTAAAGTGGTGGCACAGCCAACAACACCACACTCCTGACATACAGGTAGGGTTTCTAATGGGCACACAGGAATATTCACCCCAATCCTCATCAGATTGCGCCAACTCCTATCGCTATATCGTCTCTTTTCTACTTTGTACGAACAAATAACAACGAGAAACTCGTGCCGAGACTGAGACCCACCCAAACCTTCAACTCCTGGCTCGGAACTGGTCGCTTCTCCCGCGGAGCGAGTATTCGAACTGCGGCGGGAAATGACACAGGGTATGCTACTCATATGTAACCTATGACTGGTTACACCGTGACCTTTATTCCATCGCTCATGGATTCAAAAGTACATAAGGCTTTAAAGTTAAACATTGTTTTGTATAGAAATCAGCCAAAAACAAACAGTCAATGTGTCTTGGCTATTTTAGTGTGTTTACGGTTCTTAATACAGTGCCAGAAATGCATTGTGGTATACCCGGGAAAAGGTCGATAGCATCATCATCACAATGCAGAACTCGATTTATCCAACAAGTTTTCTATTTGCACAACGTATGCGACATAAAGTGCGACGAACAAACCCGCGAATGTAATCTATCTATCTATCTATCTATCTATCTATCTATCTATCTATCTATCTATCTATCTCTCTCTCTAAGTATATATATATATATATATATATACTATACATATACATATACATACACGAAAATGGTTTGCTTGTCAATACAGGCAAAGTATAGTGCTCAATGCATTTCTGCAGGGCGGTAATACTGAGAATCTAGGAACTTATAGTTGTCACTCTACAGGCTGTTTCATACGCTAAGCAATCATCAGCACTCCTGATGATTGTTTAGCGCCTGTAGAGTGACAACTACAAGTTCCTAGATTATCAGTATATATATATATATATATATATATATATATATATATATATATATATATATATATATATATATATATATATATATATATATATATATATATATATTTAGGTAGACCAACGGGCATAAAAACCAATTATAGGGACCTTGGAAATATATTAAACTTTACATATAAAAAAAGAAATTTACGCAAAAATATCAAAAAATGACATCACAATCATAACTAACCCAAAGTTAAAAACAACAATCAAGGAAACTAATAAAAACATGCATCTTGCAGCGCATGCCGAAAGGTGGAAGTAGAACTAAATAAATCAATATTTGGATGATCTTTTAAAATTCCATTGATGATATTTAAACATCTTAAAATTTGAGTGTTTCCTGAGATCAATTCTAGAGGCACTGATGCGGAAAATGTAGCTATTACGTGGCTGTCTGCAAGGTACGTTAAAAGGTATTTTGTACAAAATGGACGAGCAATTATAGTGTGCATTGACCAGTTTGAAAACAAAAGTGCCATCTAAAAAATTACGCCTCCTTACCAGTGGGGGAAGCTTATACCTGGTACTGAGAGAATAATACTCTGCTGAAGTATATTGCAGATTTGATTTAAAGCATAACAATTAAAGCATAACAATTTAATAAATTTTTGCTGCACTCGTTCAATTTTATCAATTTGTGTTACTTGCCATTGAGACCATATAACACTGCAGTATTCTAAGTGGCTTCTCACGTGGCTCACATACAGAGACCTCAGAGTAGAAATATTTGAAAAATTGGCGCATGTACGCTTAATAAAACCCATCATTCTAAAAGCTTTTCTTACAATACTATCAATGTGAGTATTAATACATATATATATATATATATATATATATATATATATATATATATATATATATATATATATATATATATATATATAATATATATCTAAATATATATATCTAATTGATTTTTTTAATATTATA
>LD361124.1:74630-87306 GCA_001465055.1 Ptychodera flava | reverse complement strand
TATATATATATATATATATATATATATATATATATATATATATATATATATATATATATATATATATTTATTTATTTATTTATTTATAATATGGGCCCGTTCCGTCGCACTGACAGTTTCCAGGTGCTGCTGTATGTTTGAGTTCACTTTTGAACGGTCTCAAGGGAGCCATTGGAAGATTGCCAGAACATGTCTCTGTATACGTACATATGTAGTGCACACACACTGTCCAGAACTTGCAGAAGCGCTTCTGAGATAGCTTGCCACACTAACATTTATTAGGAGAAAAATTGTTTACATTGCACTAAACGGTTACTATTCTGACATTTTGATGCCCCAGTCAGGAATCTAAGATGTATAATGACAAGGTGAAATATACCGCAAAGGATGCACTTGGACATTGGCACCGCACATCGCCCGACGCGATAGGCTGCGCCAATATCCTTGTGCATCCTTTTTTGTGCATCCTATTTTCGTAATAACCTCATATTATTATTTTGTACTTGAATTAATTTTTGTTATTATTCATAATGCTCTGCTTTTCGCATCGAGTACTGTAATTTCCCTCGAGGATATCTGCATACTTAGAGAGAGAGAGAGAGAGAGAGAGAGAGAGAGAGAGAGAGAGAGAGAGACCTTGGATATAGTTAAAACAAGCGGAAACGACAAACTAAATTCATTTCCCTTCAGTTTACTTGAATTGCTGCTGAAAATAAAAATAATAATAAGATTCAGTTGCCAAAGCATATGGCTGTGTTTTGTAAAGCGATGGGTTAAAATCTCACTGCGACCTAAAATCTCCAACCTAGAAAAAGCTGATATGATGCTACTGTAGGGACATATAATGGCTCATTAATTCCTTGGCTGGTTCATCTGATAGTCGTCATTAATACACAACAATTATTCTGTTCAATATGATGTGTTCATCTTTTGTCATTGTGTTGATGTATTCAAGAGCGAGGCATGGCCCTGGGAGTACTCCTGATATTTCTATACGTTCGTGTGTCGCCCGAGTCAGTGAAAAACAGATCTACCCAAGCATGTACATTCAAAAATATGATCCATTGTAACGAATCTGTTTGACAAAGTGGAGAAATTGCAACTTTGATCTGTTGCATGTGAATGAGTTTCTAAGGTCTGGGACATTTGTATTATTATCAAGGTATGTTTAGTTTACTAGGTAAGAAATCGTCCGTTGTTTAGCGATTCTTTCTATAAAAAATTATCCATTAGGGCGGTACATACCCGTTCACTTTTACCCATTAAAGCGGTATATACTCGTACATCTTTACCCATTAGAGCGGTACATACTCTTACACCTTTCTATGGGAGCAGTGACATGGCTATCCTTCTGGAAAAATCTGTAAATGGGATGCTAGCCATTTGCTATTCTCTAATAAACATCGACCGATTCAAGAGAAATGGGTTAATGAAATTAGCAGCACTTTGGAAGGGAATGGAATCAGTGTTTCAGGTAGTATGCGCCTCGAAAGTGAAAGACTTAAATTTTTGCTCAAACTTTCCTGAATGAAACTTTTAACAATCTGTTCTTTCACCGAATCAACAATAACAATCCGGGGCCACCATCCAAAGTTTGGAATTAGAGAAACAAGTAACCCAACATTTTGCGATATTTGAAATTCAAAATGGCCATCCCCATGAAAACTATGGAGAAAACTAAATTTAGGATTTTCAAGAAAACTAAGACAATGAAAGTTTTTATTTCTCCAGCTTTGAAATGAGTACCTACAAGTGATAGATCAGAAACGACATAAAGTTTGATAAGACATTCGATGTTATAAAATATTATTATTGAGTTCCCACAAGTGGTACATTAGAAAAGAATTGTAGTAATTTGAGAGTCAGACTATCTGTCTCCGAGGCGGGTTTTACCCTAACAGCGATTCGGAAACGGGTGGACTGACAGGTGCAAGATTTAATAACATCGACTGTCTTATCAAAATTCATATCGTTTTTGTTTGTTGTTTGTCTCAGTAAACTATTGCACAATGCTCGTCAAATGCATACATCAACTTTTTAAAACAATCCTAAATCGACAACAGTATTGTAGCTATCACTCAATGTTGCTCCTATTACATCAACACATGTAGTACGTACATATTCGTATTTGCCTAAATTTGAGCAAACAAAGTTGATACATTAATATTTTATAGCCTGCGACCAAAACAAATGTGAAATAAGAAACTTTGAAAGAAACGTCAGCACTCAAGGAAATGCACAGGGACACAAGCACATCTCATATACAACCAACATCTCGTTCCGTTGTCTTATTGCAAGGGCGCCATCAGTGTTGCAACATACATGTCATCTTCGGTCTTCCGAGCTCTGCGCTGACTGGCATGATTGACCGTGCCCTGGGCGATTGCTATTAAAATTTTTGAAAACAAACAGTTCTAAAGAGAGCATTTCGAATCATATATCCAGGGAAGTCATACCAAAAATCTATTACAACTATATGTAACACATTGCATCCGAGAAGAGAAAAGCTATGTCATTCTCATAAATTTGAACTACTAAATCAACCCAGTCTCCACCAGAAAGTTTCGTCACTCCAAACAATGCAATACTCCTAGGTGTCGTACACAAACGTTTACGAATAGTATCATCCCCTACGCTCTTTAAAAGTATCAAAGATAGCTTTCCTTTTTCATTTGTTTGTGCTTTTAGAACCACTTATTGTCTTTTTATGACTTTTAACGGAGCAATTTTAATGTGCACCTTTTAAATTGTTTAAATTTTTAATTGTAAGAATTCAACCTGTCTGTATTTGTATGGAATCTGGTTGCAAATAGTTAAAAATATAAAAAGACATTTAGAATTTTTTGTTGAAAATTCTTAGTCTTATGCTGTTTTTAATGCATTTCTCCTACTTTATAATGTGTGAATCATGAGAGATTGTCAGGCATTTGCCCATCGAATGCGATTTGCCTGCTTGCTATTGATATTTGATTGACAAAATGCCTACAGCATATCGGCATTTGATGTCAAACGGAATTCAGAATGTATAATGATTTGTACTGTCAAATTAGCAACTCATATTTTGTAAAAATTAATCAAACAAGACGTTAAAATTCTGTATTGTACAGTTTTGTAAGTACAGATTTTAATACAAACGACATACAATGCACTGAGGGTAGACGTCGACCATTGAATGCATGTCACGCACTGTTTGGGGTCATGAGAAGTGACCAGCTTTGTTTGAGCGTTGAACAGAATGATTTCTTTGTAATTCAGTGCATAGGTGTATACCTGTGATGTCGATTTCAATACACGTCTGAAACAACCCAGTTGGTCACATGTCAGAGGTCAACTATTTTAAGAAACCATAGAGTGTTGCTGTTAGCAAATCCCATAACATCGTCTATGATCAGGGATCAAACATTTGATTTTCTAATAGTCATAATACAGCTCACGGGAACCTGGCACGATGATACCAGTCTCTCTTAATTTACCTCTTCATAGAAGATGGCATGACAGGACGTAGACAAGACAAAGTGCATACAGCGACAGTTCTCTATGCGTGACCGACATGTCTTAACGATCTTAGGGGGCGTTCAGTTATTGCGGACGGGGAATGGGCAGGCAAAATCCAGGGGGATGGGGTCACCTTAAAGTTGAAAACTGCAAAGGGGGGTGGTCATGTATTTTTCAAACAGCACAGAGGGGGGTCACGTAATTTTCATTAGTGTCCGTCCCGTTAAAAAGTAGTTTCAGTGTTCAAAAATATTCTGGGAGATAAAAAAGATTCGCTGCATGATTTCATTCACTGAAGTTATTTAACTGTAAATCTGAATAAAAGTACAATCTGTCACATGAACATCTTGCTTTGACAACTCTGAGGCTTGTCTTTTTGTAAGTCGAGCTCACAGAGGGCAATGAACGATTCCTATTACTTACATAATAGAGATATATCAAGTTCTGTCAGGGAAAATATTGAACAGTTACCTATAGACTACCACTAGTACTAGTACCATGAAAAGTAAAATAATATTTTTAGTTGATATTGTAACATCATAATTTATGTCCAGATCTGAACTTTTAAACACCCTACTAGAAGCAAGTTCATTTGTATCAATCGTTAAACACCTATTAAAGCACAGATTTCGTTAGTTTAGCAATGTGCAAAATTGTTCATAGCTTTCTCATAGACTCCTATGTATAGTGAATCAACATTTCGGTGAATTTCCGAATCACGTTCTTCCAGAGACATCAACTTGCAACTACCCTCGTCTAATCAAGAACTTTTATATGAATTAAGAAATGTCAATAAATACACAAATTAGGTAGTTTTGAACTTGAAAAAAAAATTTCATAATTTCCTCACAGACTACGTCATCAACATTTCTGTGAAATTCAAAAATAAAATTACTTACATAACACATCCACTTGCAACAAAGCTAGTCTAATCAAGTACATTAAAATGAATTAATAAACGTATATAAATTCACAGATTTAGCTAGTTTTATATTTTGGACAGTGGGGATTTAGCCGTGCGGTTCTGTCTGCCGTATGTTGTGGGTTCGAACCTGATTGAAAACTAGCCGTATTTTCTACCCTGCGTTGATAGTTCTGCTGGTCGACAGAATTGTCCCCGAGACTACTCGTTCGCCCAGTTATAGCGTTGTATTCATTGCTTCGCTTCGATAAAGTTTGTGCGTGCGATGTGTGATAGTTAGCGTATGTTCGCGAATGCTTCACAAACTCTACAACGTGTGGAGCGGTCGCAGTCAGAACCAGATAAGAACTGAATATGCTCATGTGTTTTACAACAGGTTCATTAATAGTAGTACACTTCATAGAACAATAAGATATATGTTATCACTATATGTAGCAGGTTTTTTCAACATCGCACAGTACTCTGAGAGTTTAATCACTAATTACAAAACTTTATTTAATATGCAAATGAGCTGTTAATTAACTTGCACTGCTCAATGCTTCATGGGACAATTAGATATCCATCAGATCAACATTTTTAGAACGTTTTATTTAATTTAATGCTGTAATTTTAGAGTAATGTCACTAATTAGAAAGTTCATTAAATATGCAAATTAACCCTAAATTAACTTCACACTTTTCAATGATTCATAGCACAATTCAATATATTTATCAAATCAATATCTGTAGCACGTTTCACAAAATTTGGTGCCGTAATTTCAGAGTTATATACCTAATTACAAAGTTTATTAAATATGCAAATGAACCCTTAATTAACTTTACACTACTAAATGCTTTATAACACAGTTAGATATCTGTCAGATCAGTATATGCAGCAGTTTTCATCACATTTGATGCAGTTATTTCGGAGTTATATGACTAATTATAAAACTTCATGAAATATGCAAATGAGCTAATTATTAACTTGACACTGCTCAATGCTTCTCAGTACAATTGGATATTTATCAGATCAACATCTGTGGCAAGTTTCATCAGATTTAACGCTGTAATTTTGGAGTAATATCACTAATTACAAAGTTCATTAAATATGCAAATGAACCCTTAATTAACTTCACACAACTAAATGCTTTACACTACAGTTAGATATCTGTCGGATCAGTATCTGCAGCAGATTTCATCACATTTTGTGCAGTTATTTAGGAGTTATATCACTAATTAAAAAACTTCATAAAATATGCAAATGACCTATTTGTTAACTTGACACTGCCAAATTGCTTCTCATACAATTGGATCTTTATCAAAACAATATCTGTGCCAAATTTCACTGACTTGGATGCCATTATTTCAGAGTTATATACCTAATTACAAAGTTCATTTAATATGCAAATGAACCCTTAATTAATTTCACAATACTAAATGCTTTACACTACAGTTAGATATATGTCGGATCAGTATCTGCAGCAGATTTCATCACATTTGATGCAGTTAGTTTGTAGTTATATCACTAATTACAAAACTTCACAAAATATGCAAATGACCTATTTGTTAACTTGACACTGCCAAATGCTTCTCAGTACAACCGGATCTTTATCAAAACAATATCTGTACCCAATTTCACTGACTTTGGTGCGTTATTTCAGAGTTATATACCTTATTACAAGGTTCATTAAATATGCAAATGAACCCTTAATTAACTTTACACTACTAAATGCTTTATAACACAGTTAGATATCTGTCGGATCAGTATATGCAGCAGTTTTCATCACATTTGATGCAGTTATTTCGGAGTTATATGACTAATTATAAAACTTCATGAAATATGCAAATGAGCTAATTATTAACTTGACACTGCCAAATGCTTCTCAGTACAACCGGATCTTTATCAAAACAATATCTGTACCAAATTTCACTGACTTTGGTGCGTTATTTCAGAGTTATATACCTTATTACAAGGTTCATTAAATATGCAAATGAACCCTTAATTAATTTCACACTACTAAATGCTTCTACAGTTAGATATCTGTCGGATCAGTATCTGCAGCAGGTTTCATCACATTTGGTGAAGTGACATTGGAGTTATATGACTAATTACAAAACTTCATAAAATATGCAAATGAGCTATTTATTAACTTGACACTGCCCAATGCTTCTAAGGATAATTAGATATATATCAGATCAATATTTGTTGCAAGTATCATCAAGTTTGGTGCAGGAATTTCAGAGTTATCTCACTTATAACAAAAGTTCATTAAATATGCAAATGAGAAGATAATTGATATCACACTCATAGTATCATCATAATGTTCTGAGATTGTCATCTGTGAAAAGTTTCATGAAATTTTGTGCAGTATTTTTTGATATATGTCTACACTGTCATTACCGTCTCCATAGGGAAACCATTGTACGGAAAAAAACGATATTGCATAACTTCATTAATATGCAAGCAACACTAACCAAAATCTAATCAGTTCTTGCAAGTAGCATATGGTACCTGTGTACCAAATCTGACTTGAATCCGTTTAGGCGTTTTTGAGTTATCGTGTAACAGACAGACAGACAGACAGACAGACACACACACACACACTAACATACACACACACACACGGACAGACAGACAGACATCGCTATGACAATAGCCCACGTGTTTACACACGTGAGCTAAAAATGGGCATGCTTTGTGTTTGCTTGTTTGTATTTGTTTATCTTCAATTAGCCCTTCGTGGACTCTAAACGCTTACGCATTCAATTTGAGACGATATTTGTGTTTCAGAACCTAAACAAAAGAGAGCCTCGACGAAAAAGGTTTCAGCCGTAGACAAATATTGAAATTTTGTTTAGACTCACTACCCTTACCTTTGAATAACGAATACTGGGATCAGCGGTGATTCACATTACAATGAGAACTCGAAAAAAGGGATGACCAAGCATGACCCTAGTGTGAGGAATGTGTTTACCTTTTCATCGATTTTATGTCTGATCTTTACAACCCAATCTTGATACTGTTTACAGATTAAAGTTTAATGATCTACATATAATGGGTAGAAATGTAAACTTTGAGTATTTCACATGAACGTCTTTGATTATTCTGGGCTAACTGTGCGCACACAACACCGAGGAAGCGTTCAGCTATTATGGCAGGGGTTGGGCCGGCAAATTATTCCCGTGCATCAGTTAAAACCCCCTACCCATTGCACCAAAAACTTGATGACATCCTTTTAAGATGACAAAAATTGCATTGTAATGACAGAGTAGACATATATCAAGAAATACTGCACAAAATTTCATGAAACTTTTCACAGATGACAATCTCAGAACATTATGATGGTACTGTGAGTGTCATGTCAATTACCTTCTCATTTGCATATTTAATGAACTTTTGTTATAAGTGAAGCATTGAACAGTGTCAAGCTAATAATTAGCTCATTTGCATATTTCATGAAGTTTTATAATTAGTCATATAACTCCGAAATAACTGCATCAAATGTGATGAAAACTGCTGCATATACTGATCTGACAGATATCTAACTGTGTTGTAAAGCATTTAGTAGTGTAAAGTTAATTAAGGGTTCATTTGCATATTTAATATACTTTGTAATTAGGTATATAACTCTGAAATTACGGCACCAAATTTTGTTAAACGTAATACAGATATTGATTTGATAAATATTCAATTGTTTTATGAATCATTGAATAGTGTCAAGTTAATTTAGGGATCATTTGCATATTTAATGAACTTTGTAATTAGTGACATTACTCTAAAATTACAGCATTAAATTAAATGAAACGTGCTACAAATGTTGATCTGATGGATATCTAATTGTCCCATGAAGCATTGAGCAGTGTCAAGTTAATTAACAGCTCATTTGCATATTAAATAAAGTTTTGTAATTAGTGATTAAAATCTGAGAGTACTGTGCAATGTTGAAAAAAACCTGCTTCTTATAGTGATAACATATATCTTATTGTTCTGTGAAGCGCACTACTATTAATGAACCTGTTGTAATACACGTGAGCATATTCAGTTCATATCTGGTTCCTTTTCAAACGAGTCAATCCTCAATCCATACGAAAACCACTTGTGCACGTTATGTTCCCTGGTTGGTTATCGGGTGTGAATTGTCAGACTTCTCATTGACTTTTTGTGAAGTATATTTGGCATAAAACTAGTAGTGGATTTTAGGTAAGATAGCATTTAATGAAGATAGAAGTCCACATGTAAGCATAGTCTTGCCAATTTAGTATCAGCGCGCTGTACAGATAAACAAATACCAGAAAAATACAGAAATTGTTGAACCATTCCTAAAGATCTTTCTCTGTGTTGATTTAATAGTTAGTTGGTAGAGACGGCGAGGGCCTGCAGGCCATGGCTACGTTTCTCAGTTGAAGGGAACGGTGAGAGGCTTCAGGACATAGATACGTTTCGCAATCATAAATCACGCGGCTTTGTTTGCTTTTAAAGTGAAAGACTTAACGCATGCGCTCTCGTGTAACTGGTCAGAAGAAGGACATTTTAGGTGAGTGGTCATTCTATTTCCTTATCAAAATCTATCATGGCAAATGTTGCGCGTAATGATTGTGCACATGTCAGATACAAAAAAACTGTACGTAATGTTAAGTTCAAAACATCAATACAGGAGTTTCCTGTAATCTATAATCTTGTAAATTTACGTTATATACCTTGCTGTCCCTATTTGAATCGAATTTCCCCAAAAGTGTATTCATAGTGTATGCTTTACTTTGGAAGTCAATGTGATTTATCGATCTTAGCATTGCCATTTTGACTGAGGTGGTTTACCTTGGAGTTCAGAATGTTCAAAACAATATAAACACATAGTACTTATTTCTCAAAAGAAGACAATGGTTAACCTTGACCTACGCTTTACATATCTGAGTCCTACTACATTCATTTGAAAGATACGGATCTTCTTATATTCTGACGCATAACGGCAGCATAGAATGTTTGCTGCGATCTGCGAAACCACGGAATATACTTTCATCTTCGAGTTTTGTTCTTTTCGTATTGTCACACAGACGGCGTATAAAAGCTTGCCGGTATGCGTTTGAGTCTTTTGTGTTATCACGTTTGCAATATCGAGAGACAAGTATTATCTAGAAAGAAGCTCGATGAAAACATGGCAAACGGAAATAACTTTCACTAGCTGTAATCACTAGGTTTCATTCAGTAAATTCTATAAGAAGGGAGTCTTGGGGATACTGACTGCTAAACGATTTTATTTTAAAATGACACAGTTACACTCAACAGTTCAGTGGAGCTTACGATCTTTGAATATATGTCCAAGGCTAGGGCAATACTGAATGAACGGTTTTGTTAGTGTTTTCAATAGAAGACGTTTGAATAATGGCGGCTCTTCTTTGTTTGGTTACCCCATACTTAACCGTGTGTTGACCAAAAGCTCCATTTTAAGCGACCCGTCATCTGTTTTTTTTTATGTTGACAAGGATCAGCTGTCGTTTATAGACGCTTTATCTATTTTTTCCGGGAGTCAAACGTTGTAAGAGGTCGCTCGCTTTGAATTACATATATGGCATAAAATAAAAAAGTATACTGTGCATGATATTCTTCCGACAAAAAGAAAAGGAAAGTATGTTTCCTGAATCACTTAGATCTAAAGTAAGCTAATCTAAATCAATTTATCAGTGCATTCATCATTTCATCTGGCTCTGTTCCAAGTGAATAAAGGTAGGTCGGCAGTTAAACGTAGTGCTTGCTTCGTCATTTACTTAATAACCTACGAAGTATCATAGGCCTAAGTTATTATTTGTGTTCAGAGTCAGCAGTTAGTCCAGTAAAATTTATTTCGCCATACAATCCTTGCATTGATCTCGATAAAGTATACCTGTGTCGATTGATATAGGCGTGCAATTACGGTCACACCTGTTCATTAACTTAATGAAATTCCCAAATGAGGTAATTACATATATTTCCTATCAATTCCATCTGTGGTGAGATGGGCTGCCAGCAGGAATAACGATATAACAGAATAGTATTCGTAAATGTCTTTACTGGATTCCATGGAAGACAGATGGCCTTTCATCAGGTATAAAATCTCAAACAAGATTCAATTGTAGGTGTTGATTTCTATGGCAAAATATCGTGGTGTAATAGATGTAGTAGAAAATTAAAAATTCGCCTCGATTTAGCTGACATGGCTTTTGAGCATTTTCCATTTCTCTCATGGTCAGAATGATAAGTTTACGGTAGACTTCACGTACTGGTGCACAGTGTCATATTGGACATGTCAAAAGTTAAAAGATGTTCTGAAATTGCAACGGCGCGTGTGTTATATTTGGTAACAAATATGACATCGCGATCAGCGTTATTGGAAGTAGGCTAAAAAACTATACACATAATGCGGAATAAAACAGCCTAAAATTAAAGCTACTGATGCATTTAACTCAATTTGAACAGTGCTCGGGACTTGTACATTCACGGCTGTAATGATTAGTTAAGCTACCAACTCTTCTTACTGCAAATTTTGTAATTGTATGAAAGAGACAGTAGTTTCTTGATGTCACAATTTTTGTATCATTCTTTTCTCCCAATCCTGTATTATTTATATATATGGACATGCTCATTGTCCGAAATAAAGAATTAATAATAATGTTAATAATAGTTTCATCTTTTACAAAGATGTCCAGCATATGATTTCTGAATGACAACTAAATACTTTGTTATACTCAGTAACTTTTCAAAAATTTCAGTTTTGAAAAACACTTTTTGTTCTACCCCAACATTTTGAAATTCACAGTGTACGGGTTGTCAAAACAACTATTACTTTTCATTTTTCTTGCGTTGTTTATTCCGTTATATCGTATTGGCCTGCTTTTTCTCATGGCTCGCCTTGGCTTGCTGAGAGGTACTGGGAATCTTCAATTGAATAGACGAGATGTTATGAGTTGGTTGGTACTACATATACTTTATTTCTCGGCAGACAAGCTTGACAGGTGCCACGTACCGCCCAAGATGCGAATCTCTAACTTAATGCCTTGAACTACTCTTTGGTCGTTCTGTTCTCCTGCCCTGTATTTTTTCTTGTGTACTTTGCATTCCCTTTCTATGTTCCTTCATTGAATGTTGACTACCTTCATCATTCTCAATATAACATCCTCGTAATACGTGATTAGCATTTTGTTTTTGCATTTGTCTCAAATATGCTTTGTATTCATAATTGAGATCTTGTTTTTTCAATTAATAATTTTGCTGGTGCCCATGACTACCTTGTGCATAAACCTACGTCAGAGACAAACTGTCTTCGCAACACAACCAGTTAATTACTACTATCACACTGTGTTTTGTTTACTGCTATTGGAATTTTTATTCAGACTCACAGTCGCCTATAAGTATGCTTGTTGTACAAGTACAGCTTTTGTTTCCAAGCATTGCTTTCAACATGCTTATTGTAGAACACAAGAAACACTTCATTGTAAATGTAATAATTGAGTGTTAATTCTGTGAACAATCGAAAGTCAAAGTTTATGCGATTGATCTATGTTGTGTTTATCCCTTGTTTGTTTGTTTGCTTGTTTGCTTGTTTGCTGGCTGGTAGGTTTTTCAAAATTCATGCCTGACTTACAAAGAATGTTCTTTAAATGGCCTAAGGACGATATTACAATGACAAGCAATTGCATTTCTACATGCAAACCCATCGATAAATCTGGCTTTGCATTAACGATGAATGTCAGTAAATAGTTCTTTAGGATGTTATTGTAATAAAGGTAACCCTCCGATCATATAGCAATACTCCTATAATGGTATTTTTGTTCATGGTTGCACGCATTTAATATTGTCTGTAAGACAAAGAATCACGTCAATGATTTTGAAATTATCCTTGTTATCGAATTACATTATCTATATATAGATATGGCTCTCCATGTTGATGTTGGACATTTCTGTCGTCCAAGTTCATGTTCATTTCGATATTAAAAATTAAGATTTTATTGATTTTCCGTGTTAAGCCAATTGCCCTCGCTTTTTGTATTTGTTTGCTCCAGAACTACTCATCTGATATATTTGATATATGATGTAGAGGTTCATAAGGTTAAAATGTGATGTACGTATTTAATCGGGTCTCGAGTAGCATGCGAAACAGCTAATGAGAATGCAAAGATAATGAGGATATGGCGATTGGTTTACCGTTCAGTACAATGACCGTCCGTCCTGTGACATTGCACTTTTGAACCGAAACGGCCAGCCTGTGTACATTTGGCACAGTTTGGTTTTAAGAGTAAACCCCCCCCC
>LD361124.1:45673-74619 GCA_001465055.1 Ptychodera flava | reverse complement strand
ACCACCACCACCCTATATCGGGGCTTATAATTATGTACAAAAAATCTGATAAAAACCCATAAAATTGTGAAATAAAAAAAACCTGCTATTTCCTATACCGCTGCCATATAAATGGAATTAAACATGTTATGCATGGTCGATACTCTTTGGTCTTATTTGAGTGGTGAAGATTATTCATTAGCATGACATTTTGCTAACCTGAAGAAATCTTGACCAGGGTCTTCACCGTCAATCTCTCTTGAGTTCTGAAATCAGTCGTACACAACATATTACGTATTATTGAATGCATATTATTGCTGGGCATTCTTATTCAAATTAATGCACTGATTTGCACTCCCATCAAGCCATGCAATAAACGTTGTATTGTGTGTTCAATTTTAGAATGCACAGACCCGAGACTACTAGCCTGAGTATGTCTTCAATTGATATAAATTGATATATATTATGTACTTTCCCAGCCCTACAGTGTTCGTCGAAGAGCTTGTGCAACGCAACATTGTTGCACAGTCACAGTGTTTAAGGAGTTTAATATTTGCAAGAATCTGCAGCATTGGTATCATTGGTCACTGTCAAAACAGCGAATTTATACTATTATGGTATATATGTTTTACATTGCTTGGTATCTCAGTCAGAAAAATGTAACAACTTAGCCGGCTATTGAACCACTCTTTTTTGGGAGTGGAGATTTAGCCGACTGGTTCTGTCTCTGGCCTCTCAGCTAGGCGACTGATGCCGTATGTTGTGGGTTCGAATCCGATTGAAAACTATCCGTATATTCAATGTCGGATATCTAGCGATATCGACATACTCATTTCTAATCGATTTCTTTCGAGGATATTAGACAATTGCTCTCTACAAGAAAGATTAACCTACACTCCCCAAGCATCCCCATAGGCACATTTCTTTCCTAACCGTTGAGGGCGTAACATGTACCGTATGTGCAGCGGAAATCCTTCTCTTCTGTGTATGTTACTAAAATGTAGTTCTTTATAATTTATTTATCAAAAACTTGTAATTACGACAGTTAAAATCTCATAATTAAGAGATTCTATTATTTTTTTTCTCACAAAACTGGCACTAATACCTCTCTGTAGTTTTCTAACCCGATGCACAATCTTTCTGTGTAACTCTCCTCTGTGTGCTCATAGTCGAAAAGGACTCTTTTCCAAGCGGATACACAGTCATGTTTTCCACGTGACTGTGTTCATCCGCACAGTAAACAGGGTGCAGATTCGAAGGCAGTTCCTCGATGTTTTGATTTTTTATTCAAGTAAACAAAAACACAGCTCGACTGAGGCCGTGGTAAGTTATTACTATGCGTTAGCCCAGCCGGTTCAGTGAGCCTGGTTTAAGCTTGGAAGACCGACCGTTCAGGGCGCACCATCGTGTGGAAGGAAATTAGACCTGCTCGTGGTGCTGTGGATTGTGAGAGGTTGTTATCAAGTTATTTGCTGCTTGTTTTTGGTACTGGTCGTCCTTTCTGTGTACTCCTTAAAACCATATAGCGTTTCCTTTTTGAGATCATATCCGAATTAAAAGATTTCCCTCGTTATCCAAAATGCAGGTGGTAATAACAAATGTAAATGTCGAATTAATAGCATGAATCTAAAAAAAGTTTAAACTTCCAGGTAAGAGACCCTTTCCTCAATGTCACCGGAAGTCTGTTGCGCTTGCGTAATTAAATGCACGTCATCGGTTTGACCAATTTCCGCTGCAGCCAAACTAAATCCTCTGCAACGTTCGTCTAGTACGTAGGGTCAGTGTGTGCAAACTCTGCTCATGTATTTCCGGGCGATTTTTGACATTTCATAGAAAAAAGCCTCTGTGTGAAAGTCATCACACTAATTTTATAGAGTGTCTTTGGTATTAGCTTGCAAAAATGTTTCTAAATTCTGACAAAGTCGGTGTGGCGATCGTGTGATCTGCATTGTGTCTGCTTCAGTACGGTTCGATAACCACTGCCATAAGCTTATGGCATCCCTGATGTTATACTAGCGTATTTTGAGCAGATTTTAAAATTTTGAAGGTTAAGCTGTCTATATCATAAATTTTCTCCCTCTAGTAAGTGCGCAAGTGAATTTAGTGTGATCTCGAGTTGCCTCCAGCATTATATAATGGCTGTTCTAAGCATTTGTAATTACCCCAGGCCTATGTACTGGTCAGATATCATTTCGCCTATAGTAGTTCTAAACTACAAAAAGCTGTTACACTACTACAAATTTTCGTTTTAAACGCCATGTCGAGTTCCTTCTCAGCGGGTTCTAACATAGAGGTAGATTAAGATCAGACCCTAAAAGACAGCAAATGATACAGAAACTGTGTGACATACATTAGAACTGAACATTCACCTACATCGAAACGTTGAATTTATTGTAAAGTATAGCAGTCGAAAAATCCGAACTTCGGTTATATATTTTCACCGTGATGTGACAACAAAGGACTCAATCGCCACGCTAAAACCTGGATGTTCCGCAACGAGAATAGAAAGAAGCCGTCGGGGATGTTGGGGGGAGGGGGGGGGTAGAACTGCAACATTAACAAATCGACTTCAACTTTTTCAAGTTGGTGACGGTTATGACAGTTCAGTTAAAGATTAAAAAAAAACAATCACATTTGCTACACATATGGTCGGGCCGAAAAAAGAAAAACTAAATTCCTTGATGTCCCACTAATCAACATGTGTTGGATCCATGAAGATGAAAACTATGATGTCCCCTACATCACCGACAAGGTCTGTGCCTACATGGATTGTTAATAATAGAGGAAATCCTTCAGGGTCCGTTTGTGTTCTCTAAAACGTTGCCACAAGCTTGAACTAGGTGCTAATTGTATGCATTCAATCCCTCTGTATTGAGAACAAAAAAAATCATGCTTTCCTGATGCACCACAGGTACGATGCTGTTTGGACATTTGTGTACATGTTCCGTTCGCTATGCTACCCTGCACCACAATAGAGGGAAACACTGTGGACGAACACAAATAACCATACACAGACTTGGGTAGCCGCAAAGTTTGCAAGGACAGGGACCACATGTACAATAAAAGAAGGGCCTCGGCTACTTCATTTACATACGCGCTACTCCGCTCTGCGTGGCAGGGCTAAAATAAGGCTACTGCGTAGCCGAGAACTCTTGACTCATACCGGCCGTAGGGCTAATAGCTGACCATCGCGCATCGGTTGATGCCGTGACAGAAAATTACTCCGTGGCTTTATTTATAGGTCACGCGTACGTCAGTCCAAGGAGGTAAAAAGTTATCTTTTACCTCAATGGCTAGATATGGAGTCAGGATTGGATCGGAGCCGTATAAATTTATAATATATTTAGAATAATGGTTAGGAAATAAGTTTGGAAACGTAATGATAAATTGCTGAAGTCAAAGTCCTAATTTTTCGCAATTTTTTGTCATATACCCATGTCCATATCGCTTCATCATAGTGACGTTTACCGTAAAATATCAGCTGTGATATTTCACGGTAAACGTAGAGATATGCACGATAAACGTCATCGGTTTTGGAGTGTTCCTAACTACATTTGCAATTTGATAATAAGCAAGGTAAAAAAAATGGCTGCCACTCTCCGCCTTCGAAGCCATATCGCCGACGTAAAAACTTGAAGGGCTTTGAGGAACACGTATATTTTAGGTTGCTAAATACAGAAATAACATGTTGAGTCGTGTAGTGTTTCCACATTTTTTTCTGTTAAAGTTCTTGTAATTTAGACAAGCTCTAGCAATCGGCAGATCTACCTCCTGAGCAGGTAGCGAGCGCGAGGCGTGACAGCGATGTCGCGTGCGCAACGCCTGTTGAAATCGCAACTCTCAGTGCAAACAAACAAAATGACGGCTCCTCTTCGTACCGTACGACGATCGAGCGCGATCGAAATCCGGACAGATTTAAAGCAAAGCATAGTTTTTAATCGGCTGTAATTGTAATAGCATATAGCACCGTAAAAATTCCCCCCTGTACGACATTTTTTTTTAATCCCGGCGTCTTTCTTGTTGGGGTTCATTGAGATATGGAGGACTTGCAGGGATGTCGCGCGTGAAGTTGATTTCTTCGTATAGTTTGTGAATGAAGCCTGTTCACACTAACATTTCGTTATTTATGCTCAGGGCGTAATAAAGTAAAGTCTCAAAATTAAAGGTTTTTCATAAGTATTAGTTAAATTCTGGGCATGGGTTGGTTATTTAAGCAATGAGTCGGTTATTTAAGCAATAAAGCACACCCAGCGACGGTATACCACGAGATTGTGACCAGTTCACGACATGTATGCACGAGCGATAGCGAGTGCATATATGAAGTGAGCTGGTCAAAATCGAGTGGTATACCGTCGCTGGGTGCGATTTATTGCTATTATATCATAACAGTATATTGGAATTCTGGCGCGGAACGTCAAAAACGGATTTTTGCTCAAGCTGAGAGCTCGCGCGTATGCCAACCGTGGTATATCGCCAATGTACCACGGTTCTATTCGCGCCTCGACCAATCAGATTGCTGCATTTGCGCCATCAATATACTGGTATGATGTAATACTCGATTTTGACCAGTTTAAGTCATATATGCACTCGCTATCGCTCGTGCATATATGTCGTTAAATGGTCAAAATCTCGTGGTATAACGTTTAAATATCTTAAAGTCACTAAATAAAATGCACAAAATATGGTTGCATTAGAACTTACCGTGACTTCGTGAATCGTGTCAAAAGCAATTATTGTTTACTGCGTGTGGCGCAACGGCCAATTTAATAATACATGTATTGCTAGGACGTCAACGATTGGCATGGCTTGAAGTGCATCTGTGAACTTTCATATGCTCTGACCTCCTATTTACACTAATACCCTATGGTGTCTGTTTATTTCATTTTTGTCCATAATTAACCAATATTCTCGATGGCATATGACTGATAAAATTTCAATCAGTTGTAAAATTACAACAGGCTTACCCTCACAAAGACTTGGCTCTCACCTTCGTTATGTACAACCCTCCGATTGCTATGCAACAAGTACAGGGTCGTACACAGTAAATCGAGCGCATGCTTACTTCGCTCTTGCCTCCATTAGCCGTACACACGGTTGTAGAGTAACCATGGTACACAGACTCGCATTTGTATATTTATTCATTAAAAGCATTTACGTGTTATGACTTTCTTTTCCATGTTTTACTCTAAGGTAACACAGGTAAAGGAAATGATATTTCGGAAAGGAACTTGGTGGCTCACCGATGTTCATAGATCTAAACCACATGTCACGTGCTATCAACAGTCAGCCAGCCGCTGTTTTGAGTTTGCTTGGTTTGGTCTTAATAATCGTACAACACTACTTCAGAAGAAGATTGCGTACTAAGGACCCTTGAAGATTGTGTGGCGAAATAGGTAAAATATATTTCATTTCTTACTCTTGACAAATATTTCCTAAACCGCTTGTTGAAATTCAATATAGACAGGGCATAGACACAGTTTGCAGGTGTACTATAATGCCGATCATTCACTTTATGTGAAAAAGAGAGCTGTATTGTTATGCCAATCCGACACTACCAATATCAAGTCAAGGTCACAAGTGCAATTGTTGTTTCAGACCGTTTTACATAAATGCTGTCATCAATCAGGTGAACTCAAGGTAGGCGAATACTATGTCAGTACATCACAACTCAACACAAATATGTCTGTACTGTGACCTCTCAGACATTGGTAAGGTGTTATCAAGTTGACCACAGTCTACATTTTTCGTTGCCACGGTTCACTGTTGTTCACGAGAATACACAGATATATCAATGTAACAGATCGTACGGTACTTGTGTCACTTCCTCCATAAGAAAATTACGACTGGATCTCACTACTGCCGTATCATATTAACAATCGCAAAACTTGTATATGAACATTACAGTTTCACATACAGTGCACAAGACCCCTTGAGTAACGTCATATTTGTTTCGACAGACTGCCAGGACATTGAGAAGGTGCACGCCAGTAACAAAGTTTGATGATCTCCTGGAATTGTCTATGGCATAAGCATGGCTGCCAGCAAATGTAAGAATCCCCAGGTTAGCAGACTTTACGATTCTTTCGCACGATTTTACGTCTGTAGTATGCAATATGTAAAGAGCTCATTCAACTGTGCTTAGTTATATTAGTTTGACGGCCATGCAATGTTACTAGGTAAAACATATCACACTATACAATGAATCGTACAGACTGGATAGCTCAGCTGTCACTGTTTCATGCTTATGACCAAATCTTATTAGCATGGCTTTCTAGAAACCCATAGAAAGAAAAACAACTATGTCTCATACATTGCAAGGTACATGCACGCTCCTTCATAACAAGAATGATCATCGCTATCCTGTCTGTGGCGGAAATTTTCAGCGTTTTTAATAATGGAGTTCTTGCATGCATTTAATCACGATCGTTTCACTACAACGCTTCTGTATGTAAGCAAAATGTGGGAACTGTCATTCACCACAGTCCTCGTGGATTGGTATTCTCATACAATTTTAAATGCCTTTAAAGCTAAGTCTATCAAATACTATTAGGTATACAGCTGCACAAGTTGACCTTTTACCTATCTCCATCTTGACACGTGTCAATAAAATAATATAATCAATGACAATATGTCACTTTGAATTTGCTGTGTTACCCGTTTCTCCGTTCATAGCTAAATGTTATCTAATTAATCATACAAACTTGTTTATTATGTCTCAGTAATTGTCAGTTGACAGCACGCCGATAATTAATATACTAACAACGGTAAACCCAGTGTTTCTCATTGTCCAAGGTTTAACGAGCTTGATGTCAAAGGTTAAGTCGTAGACATTGTTTTACAGGCAGTATTTCTGTCAATTATCATGAAATTAAGTAATATACCAATTCAAATCCCTCATTCTAACAATAGATCACACTGTAGCATTTATAACCGGCAAGCGAGAGTTGGCCAAGTGTACAGAACGAAAATTAAACCTGCTCTGTCAAGATACAGTGTATTTCCAATATTATACAGTGTAAATATTAATGAGTTTTGACGTGTTCGTTTGCTGTGAGATCGCGGAACCATTATTTGTTTTTATTTTAAACCTTTCCTTTTGACACTATGAGAACGTATCAAACATACGAAACAGTATCAGAGGGATGCTCTGAGATGAATAGGCTGCAGACAGTTGCAAGATATACTCAATAAATGTATTATTTGAATGGCATACCAGATCATAACGTAACCAATGATGTGCCATATAGCATTAATGCAATGTTTACACTATATGCTAGAACGGAATTATAATATCTCAAAGAATTTAAGAAATGAAACATATTATGAGCATTATTCTGTGGTATATGTTCCTTGTTAATGGTTTAATCATTGTTAGAACTGTATATCATTATTCGTTTCTTTTGAGTCATTAGATGTGTTCCCCTCAATGTTCAAAATCACAAGGAAGATACCTTTGAAGTGATCAAGTGACCACATTGCGTCAGTTTTGCTGTCCTTCGTACTGCTGTCCTTGGCAATAAATGGAAAAGTCAGAGCGAAGAAATGTATACGACACTTATAGTAACTGTTTATTGCGCATCAGACAATTTTCTGCATACCCGTTAGTGTACATGCCGTTACGAAATATGAGTATACCAGTATATAACTAATTATTTACTATCATGACAGGATCTCATTGATGCAGCATGGCAAGGTGATGTTCAGAGAGTTCAGTCCTTCATTGCAGATAAATATGATACCAATGGTAGAGGTGTTTATATGTATGGTCGGGTAAGTTTTATGAATATCTGTTTCATGGTGTAAATATCTACAAAACTAATTCAGTGAAATGCTCAAACATAGTATATAAAAATATCATTGATGTGTTAAGGCTGATATCTTACATTGCAACTACCATTTATAAATTAATTTGGAATGCAAAACATTTTTTCATTTCGTCTTTCACTAACCTGCTTGTGCAAAATGAGTGAGTAAGGGCGATGGAGAACTTATCCATACTCGTATTTGTCTTTGCAATTAAATTTTATCCACAAATGTAATGGTTATTGAAATTTCAAATACACGATTGATATTTAGAGTACACCAACACACTTCTGTAAGGGGCCGCGGATAATTGAAACACTCTCACGGTAAACGCAACTTCTGCACTTAGTGGGGTAGGGGGTTTGGCTGTATTATAGTCCAGTCAATCTACGAGATTTTGGCACCTAACCCACCACAAATTGCAACAGAATATTTTTCTTCAGAATGCATTTTAGTGAGGTACCCAGAACAATATATTAAAAGTTTACTCGAATCCACCTTGGGGAAATATGTCGAATTTGCATAAATCAAATATGGCTGCCAGCCATCCGACAAAATAGCATAATTGGCCATATATCACATATTAAACAAGCTATTTCAGTGATTTCAAAGTCTGAAACTAGTTATTTGGCTCAGGTAATCATTTTGGAGGTACAATGTTTCCTATAGGCACTTCATTAATTTGCATAATTCCAATATGGCGGCCAACATTCCTACAGAAGACATTTTCGGTCATATACCACATATTAAACAAGCTCTTTCAGTAATTTTCAAGTTAAAAGTATATTTCTTAGGCATGGACAAATGATTTTCGAGATGCAATGATTTGCATAGGTAATTTGTTAATTTGCATAAATCCAATATGGTGGCCAACATACCTACAAAAGACATTTTCTGTCATATACCACGTATTAACCCTTTGGGCGCCAAGGTCTATTTTTGTCAACTTTATAAAATGTACCACAGTCATTTTTTCTGCCTTTTGCCAAAATTTTGACAAAAAAATGTAGTTGATGAAAATAGATAACCATTTGGTCAAAAATTATGAAAAAACGTGCAGAAAAGTTCGCAGAAATTGGTAAAATATTGCATAGAAATTTTTGTGTAAAAAATTACAGCAGTCAAAGGGTTAAACAAGCCATTTCTGTAATTTCAAAGTTAAAAGTATATTTCTTTGGCATGGACAAACAATTTTCGAGATGCAATGATTTTCATACTTAGGTATTTCGTTAATTTGCATAAATCCAATAGGGTTGCCAACATACATACAAAAGACATTTTCTGTCATATACCACGTATTAACGCTTTGGGCGCCAAAGTCTATTATTGTCAACTATATAAAATGTATCACAGTCAATGTTTCTGCTTTTTGCCAAAATTTTGAAAAAAAATGTGGCTGCTTGAAAATGATATCCATTTGGTCAAAAATTATGAAAAAACGTACAGAAAAGTTCACAGAAATTGGTAAAATATTGCACTAAAATTTTTGTGTAAATAATTACAGCAGTCAAAGGGTTAGACAAGCTATTTCTGTGATTTCAAAGTTAAAAGTATATTTCTTTGGCATGGGCAAATGATTTTCGAGGTGCAATGATTTGCCTTGGAACTTCGTTAATGTGCATAAATCCAATAGGGCGGCCAATATACCTACAAAAGGCATTTTCTGTCATTTATCATGTATTGTACAATCTATTTCAGCCATTTTGAAGTTTAAATATATTTCTTGAGCATGAAGAAAGACCTTTTGCGCTTCAATGTTTTTAAAAGACACTTTTATAAGTTTTAGAAATTAAATATTGCTGCAAAATTAATGACCAAATAGCTTCTCATATAAATAAGGTAGATATTTTAGCAACCGGAATATCAAGAAAAAACTTATGAGGGCACTGCACCCAATGCAGCGTATTTTACTCAAAATAATTTTTTTGCAAATATTCATCCAATTTGATTAATTTGTTAACCCAAGATTAAAAATTGGTTAGGCTCACCTTTTAGCTTGGCAAGCAGTCGTAAGTTGCATGATATAGAAGGGGTAATTTATGCAAATTTTCTGCTTCCCTTTTATCCGAATTTCAAGATTTGCAAAGAATATAAGTCTAGTCTGGCTGGGTCAAATTTTCTGAAATTTTCACATTGTTTTTTAAATGCTATATAACAAAACAACTATTTTGTTTTGCAATAAAATTCTGATGCAAAAAATGTCAGACTCTTAAAAACTTGATCAAGACATATACTCACAAAAAATTGAAAATTGTATGCTTAGGAAAGGCTTAAAATTAATTCAAACAACTCATCAGCCCAACAGAATCCAACTTTTACACGATACAAGCATGTACATCTGGAAAAATGACACTTGGAAAAATGACTCAAGATGTACTTGTTTGTATTGTGTAATAGTTGGATTCTGTTTTTGGATTGATTGTAAGCCTTTGCTAAAGCATGCAGTTTTCAGGTTTTTTTGAGTCTATGTGTCCATAAAGTTTTTATGAATCTGGCATTGTTTGCAATAGTGCTAAGTTTCAATTTGTGTGTATTATGGCATTTTTTATTTTGGTCAAATCATTTTTTCTGTTGTTTAGCTTTGTTGTGTTTATTGTATTTTTGCTGTTACGTGTGATGACTTCTTGCCTGTCATCTAGGGGATCTTAAAAAGATGCACCCATCCATAAGAAGGGGGTTCAGTCTAAATTAAAAACTAAAGATTTTGAACACGTCTTTTTTTAACAGTAAACATCACAGATTACATGTTTTGACACTGTACAGTGTTAAACACCCATACAAATTACGAAAATGCCGTACACAGGTGAATCCAATGTTATATTCAGAAAGAGAATAAATTATTCAGAAGATTAACAATCATTAACAGTCGTCATATATAGAAAAATTAAAATTTTAAAAATACCGCAATTATACGGTGTCGCTCAAATTTGATCAGAATTGGTACATACCAAAGATCAACAATAAGTGATGTTTCTATCTGTTC
The DNA here is from genome assembly GCA_001465055.1 of Ptychodera flava. Classification (NCBI taxonomy): domain Eukaryota; kingdom Metazoa; phylum Hemichordata; class Enteropneusta; family Ptychoderidae; genus Ptychodera; species Ptychodera flava. Next base: position 63,854 of record LD361124.1, on the reverse strand, counting down.
AGTGCAGGAAAATTCTACGTTCATGTTATGACAATGATTTCTGCACAACCAGAAAAACAACAAGAAATATTTAAACCAGAAAAACAAGAATGACAAAAGTAAGTAACGTCTGAAACTTTAGGTACTGGAGGTCAACTTTAGCAACATGCATAGCAGAGAATGTTTCAACCATGGATGTACAAAAATAGACATCCATGGTTTGAACAGGTCTGTTAATATGTCACAGTTCATAAACAATCACAGGAAATGAATAATAAGCTGTTTCAGTTATTGCCACCACTCCCGCACATAATTGGTACCCTGCATACAAATAGGTTAAAGGTCAAAGACCTCTTACTCAGATGTGTGCGCTGTTTCAGTTATTGCCACCACTCCTGCACATTTGCAGGATTTCCCCTTTTTCTGACCTCATTTGCATATTGTTGACACTGAAACAACGTCACATCTCAACCCCTGCATCTACCTGTACACAAATACTGAGATGGTAGCTTTGGCGGTATGGGAGCCTTTGCATGTGACGGACATACATCCGCACATACATACCTACATACAGACATACAGACGCCATAGACTCACCATATAAGCTCTTTTTGGTATTTATATCAATACCAAATATGAGCTAAAAATGAACGTCGAAGGACTTAACAGTTTCTTCTTGATAGTTTCCTAGTGCTAAACACTATAACAAACCCTTATTTATATTAAAAGCTATTAAGCCATGAGGCATTAATATAGCAGCCATATTTAATTTATGCAAATTATCAAAGGTTCTTTGTAAAAATTGAACTACTAAAAGTATTTCTTCATACCCATGAAAAATATTAAAAGTTTAAAATCACTGAAATAGCTTGTTTAATGCGTGGTATATTACCGACAATGTCCTTTGTAGGAATCTTGGCCACCATATTGGATTTATGCAAATTAACAAATTACCTATGCAAATCACTGCATCTCGAAAATCATTTGTCCATGCCAAAGAAATATACTTTTAACTTTAAAATCACTGAAATAGCGTGTTTAATACGTGGTATATGACCGAAAATGTTTTTTGTAGGAATGTTGGCTGCCATATCGGAATTATGCAAATTAATGAAGTGCCTATAGGAAACATTATACCTTAAAAATGATTCCCTGAGCCTAATAACTAATGTCAGACTTTGAAATCACTGAAATAGCTTGTTTAACATGTGATATATGGCCAATTATGTTATTTTGTCGGATGGTTGGCTGCCATATTTGATTTATGCAAATTAGTCATATTTCCCCAAGGTGGATTCAAGTAAACTTTTAATATGTTGTTCTGGGTACCTCACTTAAATGCATTCTGAAGAAAAAAATTCTGTTGCAATTTGTGGTGGGTCTTACCCTATTTTGACTGGACTATTACGATTATCAAGCTAAAAAATCGCAGTACATGTCATTATATCTCAACATCTCGATATACGTGTTTATGTATCGCAAAACATTACGCTATATTGTTTTGCGTGCATCAGGCCAGTGTAGTGGGTCACCAGTGCTACACCAGCATTCTCCTTACATACACGTGGTTCAATTCAGTGCACCTGTAAGTAAATTTGTTTTTGGATACACTGTTTCAATTCAGTTAATTCTATTGTTTGCGTTACTGTCGAGTCTGTGCTGAAAAAATATTGATTTTAGAGGGGGTATGGGGTAGTAACGTATGCGTGATTTCATAGAGATGTAATCTGTAATTACATTACAGATTGTATGGTATGGTGATACAGAATGAGGCTTGATTGGATTTTCGCACCTCCAGACTTTCGTTTACATTAGGGGTGGGGGAAGGATGGTGGTCTGAGGCCGAACGCAATTAGTTGCGTTTGCCCTGTGCATGTTTTATTCATTTCCTCTAAAGAGATACAAATGCTGTTAATAGACTTTGTGAAGCTTTTCTCATAAACCGCCATAGCGGCGAACGATGATCTTGTCTCATACGAGTCAGCATATCGTTACCGGGAGCCATTAGGCCTGAAAGATCGGACCTAAATAGATATAAGCTTAACTGAAAATTCAACAATAAAATGTCATGTCAAACGAAACATTTCGTTTAATCTACTGACAAAACATTCAACAACTTTCGCTATACTGGTTTGTGTGGCGAGGTGCCCGTGGAATTGCACGGGCATTGCAAGACTGAGTTCGCAGATAAAGACAATTCAAGTAAAAAATATAATATGAAGGTATTGGTTTGGTATTTTTAACTGTTTAAGTGTTTCACGGCCCCCACTCGTATACAAAGAGGGTTTGTGAGAGAGTTCAATAGTACAAATTATCAGTCTTAACAAAACAAACAGCTATTCATGAATAGTAAGTAAGGCCAAAGTAACCTGCTGCTTTTTAAATTTAATATATCCAAAAATTAATTATACAAAAGGTATCACGGCATTTCAGAAACTCTATAACTGTTTAAACTAGAATGGTATAGACAAATTACAGAGCTTTATTCATTTTAAATTTAGGAACAATCACTCCTATTTACGGTATACAATCATTTATAGAAGTGAGGGGTTATAATAGACAAAAGATCTGTCGCTCGAGGACGCTCCCTTCGCTCCCCTCCTCTTACGACTGGACGCAATCAGTCACATGCGACGTCAAGATGAAAGAAATTTAATCACGCCTATAGTTGTTTCTCGTCGCTACAATATGAGCGTTTATGCAGAGTGCTGCTCAGTGAATATTTATTAAACTAAAACCTCTTTCTGCATAATAAGTATGGTTGTCATGGCAACACTGTCAATCAATGCGATTGCAGTCCCCAGAATGTCAGCACAAATAATATGACATTGTAAAAAGTAAAATTGACACGTGGTCGGATTCTGCATAATAAGTATGGTTGTCATGGCAACACTGTCAATCAATGCGATTGCAGTCCCCAGAATGTCAGCACAAATTATATAACATTGTAAAAAGTAAAATTGACACGTGGTCGGATTTTGTCTAACGACAGAGTTTACTTGTTAAATTTTGTGAAGTTCATTGTTTCACTGTCTGCTCTCAAACTACAAGATGTGAGGAAAAAATTGCACTTTGCATGAAGATTTTTGCATTATTTAATCGAATTAACGCAAGTTATGAAAAAAATATGACAAGATACTTATCATATCTTTTTAGTGCAGTGCATGCATGGCCATTCTTGCGTGCATACATGGTATGACTGTAATGTGATACTCTGTGATTTGAGACTGCTGCCCACTCGATGTTGCGAATATCCAGGTGTCCTGAATGTCCTACACATTTAAAGCATTCTATTCCTCGATACCCAAGTAATAATTACAGAAAATAGATGTAATTTCCAACAAATTACTCACAAAATAGCGTCAAATGCATGTATTTCAATGTTGTGTCGATCGCGATCGCAATGTGCGATGGTACATGTAGATGATTCCTGTATGTGTAGGCTAGATGAGAAGAGTATTTGTTGTAAGGCGTGCGTGGATATCAGGAAGGTGTACAAAGCCAAAACTTTTGATGAAAGAAAAAAATAAAGAATGACAAAATAATGTAGAATTGAAGTAGAAGTGACGGAACTTCAAGTAAAGCCAAACGTTATTGCAATATTTTTAATATATGGCCCATAACAGAAGAGTCCTCTTGATGTCATATCTGTTATAGCTAAAGCCAGTCCAGATAGCTAGTACGTCGCGTCGTAGCGACGCGACGGAGATGGACGTTCGTTTTGTGGAGTGACCGTGCTTCACACAAGTCATTTCATCAGTCACAGCGTGGTCAAAATAAATTATTTATTCAAAGAATTTCACTGGTGACTACAACGAATTTTAAAGGTCTTTCTTTAAGAATGCTGCAAAGACACGTGACACGTTCTCTATTTCGTTTGATACAGATTGATTTTGCTACTCGCCTAATTTACGCTAGCACTTCGGGCGAATAGGCGCCACATTTACTTGCCCGGCAGTAAAAATACTGTGCCCCTAAGCTTGGACTAGTGGACTTGCTCCTAGGCAGTTCCTCTACATCTATGCTTTGCTCACCTCAGGTTGAAGTGTAATGCCGACAACAAAGAGAACGTCCTCTCAGGTACAGAAAATTAAAGGGCCTGCCTTTACCTCGTGTTCAGCACAAAGCTAAGTTCTTCTTAACACTTTCTCACTGCCTCGGTGTAACATGCACGGTCGACTTAACGGTATGACAATCGATCCGATCCCAGGGCCTAGGAGTGGCACATGTAAAACAGTGTGTATCTTTGCGTCAGAGGCGGAATAAAGTATTGAGTGTATCTATTTATCCAGGAAATCTTAATCCTGACAGCTATGTGTGTACGCAACATAGAGCATAAAGCTAGTTGACATTAGGGACACACAAATAAAAATGTTACCTCTTTCGATTCAGCACAAAATTTTCGTATGGACTATTGATGCGGGATTACAGTCGTTACATGATGGCAAATTCTAGTCGTATTGATGACTATACAGAGTAATCGGTCACTAAATAAACTTTACACGCATTTACGAGCACTGAACATTTTTACCGTTTTTAATCTAAAGCCATCCGTATACGCGTATGACGGTGCCAAAACAACACAAGGAATCTGGCGTACATTATTACTGAATTACTTTGTCCACAAAATTTCAGTTAAAACACCCGAATGCCGAACGATGATCATACAGAACTTTGCAGATTTCTGGACTTAACGACCTCAAACCGACCGGACCTTAGTCAACTGTGCCGAGCCCGACATTTACTATATCAGCGTCAACTCAACATTTCACTGTAGACAACTTTATCCCAAAAAACTGGGAATATACTAAATTTACCTTTAAAAATCAACTGTGTATCGTATGGAATTTCACCAGGGCCACGGGGCAAATCATAAAACCAACAAACCCCAACAGAAACAGTGGAATGATCATTAGTGTGCAAGGTCGGTGTGTTATATGTCACGGTAAAAAATTCTAGCTTTGAAATTTCTAGACGGTACAAAAGACGGGGCAGAATAAGAAAAGATTATGACCAATGTGTAACTGCCGATGCCACAGCTGACTCTATAACTCAAGGTAGTTCTGCGTCCAGTGATAAACACGATTCCCAATATACCACGGCTGTTGATTTGAGCTGCTGCCTCCGATCGAACATGTTCAACACAAAGACATAATATCAATAATTTTGCGAGATTACAAGAGCCCGCTGTCTTCTCCCCAAATAGCTGCGATCAAGATTATTATGATAGAAGCAATTGACTGCCGAACACCTTGCTCTTCTTATACACAATGCGTAAAAATGGGTTATTCCTGTTGAGAAATACGACAGCAAATATCGCAATGTGAATTTCTTACAATCTTTCTCGCAGTGATTTTTGCACCCGGTTATATTTTATCACGGCCACTGGACCATTTTTGACGATTTTTACTAACAAAGAATCAGTTCACAATCATCGTGGGAGCACATTGCAAAGACTTTCACAAAATTTTCGATGTAAAAAGGCAATGTAAAAAAGAGTAGTTTTGATAGGGTCAATTTATTTTATGTTATAAAAAATGCACAGGCCACCCGGAACAGCGTAAGATTATTATTTTAGTTGTTCAAATACTACACACACTGTAGGGTAACATGGGAACTCAGATCGTTATATACTGCTTCCGCCGGTAGCAGTATATAATGCCGCCAAAGACGGTAAAATTACCAAACATGTAATTATTGTTGTTAGTTTTTCTAAATTTTGCCGACTATTCGTTAGTAGTTGTCATATTTCTTGAGTTTATCCGAAAACTATTTCAGTGAATGTCGTAAATTTCAAGACACTTGAGTGCGAACGCAATATCGATATCGGGATAGTAAAGTCAGTTACAGAAAATCAAGGAAGAACAGAAAAGTCTATTGATCAGGGAATTAAATGAATCCTAGGTTACTATGAAAGTAAAAAGGTAATGTTGTGCCCTGGTTGGGAAAGAAAAGTTGATGAAGATTTCAAACAATCATCAGATAATATTTGAGCAATTTAGTCAAGAAAGCTCAGAAAAACGTATAGAGAAGAACGACATCACGGAGATATTCAGACCTTTCATCATGTTTCAGTCTGAACGGTCAATATTTGATGTTATAATCTATGACAAGTGTCTCTTTTTGGACAACTCCAACAGAGATGAATGGATCGCGATTTAATTTCATTGCCCCGACCCGGCCGCCGGGAAATAATGCAGCTCATGGGCACCTGTATAATCGTCGCATGAACATATCCAATGGCCGGCCACTGCATTGGCCTTTGACTTTGCATCGCCAGCAAACAACGGTTTTGGACGTCAGGAGAGCAACTTTTCGCCGTCTGTGAGCGGTTGAGTGATTTGGGTAGGCCGTGGAGCTACTAATTTGGTAGCTCCATGTGTAGGCATAGATCGGAATCCAGTTGATTTCGGCTGAAAGTAATTAGAAAAGTAGTTCTTCGTGCTCAAGTAGTTCTTCATGCTCGATCTAAAATGAGTCCGCATGTCGCCGGTATTGTCCATGTAACCGTTGGTCAAGTATTTTGCTCAGTACATAGTTAGAATCGTTTATTCATTGTTGACATCGTAATCGATCCGATGTACACAACAAATGTTTGATAGTTTGCGTCTTTGCGCGTCCCCTTCAGCTGTTTCAACGCTTTCATCTATTGTTCTTTTGACGCTTCGAACACAGCATCGAAGCAGTTTTGGCATCAAAACCAACGTAAAATGGAAAAAAATTAGAGAATTTCGCCAACAAGGTGATTCCACAAGTATTCACAAAACGTATTTTGTTGGAACAATGCTTTAATTTTCATAATGGTTCTTGAAAGATCCAGATTTTATGGAGCATTCGTTGACGCTGCTACCATGTGCCACTCATGTTGGAATTTGAATGACCAGGGAGATGGGGGTATTTATAGGCTCCCCTTGCCTACATAGAGAGCTATTTTTCACATCCATGATTTAAAGTACGTCAAATCACGATTGTTTGTTGGCAGAGTTGTTGCCTCACCCACAGGCTACCCAGACAGTATTAATAAGCTCATTATTGAGTTTTTCTCACTGTTTTCTCTATCAGTTCCTCTCCTTTTCTTCATCACAGTCCCTCTATGGATATAGGGACTGTGTCTTCATGCTCTGAATGATCGGAGTAAATAAAATAAACGGTTATATAATCTAACCTAGCCTCTTAACCCTTTATTCATTTTACACCCATTACAAGGACGTTTATCTCTCATATACACATCTTGTAATTAATTAGTCAACACAACTAATTATGCCAATCCGTGGACTTATCAGGGATTTTACGGGTTGGTCAACTTCGCGAAAGATAGGAAAGGTTACATCTCTATCTTTGCAATGTTGACCAACTCTTGATAAGTCCACGGATTAGCATAATTAGTTGTGTTGACTAATTAATTACAAGATGTGTATATGAGAGATAAACGTCCTTGTAATGGGTGTAAAATGAATAAAGGGTTTATAAGAGATTATATAACCGTTTATTTTATTTACTCCGATCATTCAGAGCATGAAGACACAGTCCCTATAACCATAGAGGGACTGTGATGAAGAAAAGGAGAGGAACTGATAGAAAAAACAGTGAGAAAAACTCAATAATAAGCTTATTCATTCTGTCTGGGTAGCCTGTGCCTCACCTTGGATATAATGCTGCGGGTAATTACAATGTTTTGTCAGCCTATTGTTGACATTATGGGAAATAGGCGGAGACATATGCTAATGTTTGGTCATGCTCTTCGCTGGATGCATGGGCGTAACATTGACCTCAACCTACCGATAAATTTCTTAATGAATCTGATTGGCAGCAAAAAAATTCTGTTGCCGGACTGAAATGTTACAGACCACGTCAAGTAGTAAAAGGATGGGGCATAGAGAGCGGCTTCGAGCGACGGTTCTTCAAGTCAAGGGCTATACTAATGTCGTCGGATAAGCGTGCGTCTGTCATAACCATATACATCGAACAGTGTTAGCGAAAATAAGTGATCGCCTACAAGTCATAAGAGCAAAGATATATGGGATAGCAGTATATGTAAGTCAGTCCTCCCCTAAGGCTAATAGGGTTCACTTGTTTCCCATTTTCAGCAAAATACAGACAATATCACGCCTATAATCCAAACTCTCATACAACGCTTAAACTGGACAAATGGCCTCGCTCCATCAGGACAAATTCAGGAGCGGTTTTGTTCGGACGAAGTAGGTTTCTGCTCCAAACCCTTTCTACTTATCCTATTGCTCAATGTCCACACAGATTTTGGGCAAATCTATATGACAATGGAGGAATATAATCGAGCCGAAAATAAATCCGCCATTACTGTCGTTGGCTCCTCGGCTGTTTCTGTTTATAGGCAATATAGATAATCCATTACGAAATGAGCCAATTTTCTGGCAATATCGGACAGCAGGATTGGTCTTCAAGGTGTGCTGAGAAAGTTGACCATTTAAATTGAACTGGAGCAAACACGTCGGTTGTATGGAATCCCAAGCCCAAAAGCTGCGTTCTCGATCTTCTCTCATATAATTATATTAATTACGTTTCACTTTGTATGTTTGCACACCTGCATGCTCATAGTGGCGAGAAGTCGATAATTCTTTTAAAGAGCGAGTAAATGATCAAAGAATGACATATCCTATTCTCATCTGCTCACGGTGTACTGATAGATACGATCAGTCGTGATTCATTAGTGCAGTAAATCATGAATTCGAACATACATTTAGGAGTACCATTCATAATTCTGTCCAAAATCAAGGCTAGAGTCTATTTATTTTCATGAACAATTGTACGTGGATAATGAATTTACAACGTCCCTGTTGACAGTATCACTATACAGTATAACGTGCTTATGACAAAAATCGGTTGTTTGCTCTAAAATTAACGATCCCATCTTTATAACATAAATTTTTGAATAGTTTTATTCTGACCTTGATTCCGATAGTACAATAAATTTGTATTTATTTATAAAGAAATTAAAATGAGAATGGTGAAATACTTAATGTTGTCTGAGACGATTACTGGTATCGAAAATATTAATAGATTTAATTCTTTCTCTTAACGGGACACTCTGGGAGGACTTGACAAGTCTTAAAACACTACAATTTTTGACTTAAAGTTTTCAAGTACAGGTGGTCTACAGTCAAAGTTTGTGGCGATGAAGAGATGTAATCTTTTTATTTGTACTCACGGAAGAGTCTCACGTACATTTCATTGACCCATTGGTGGTATAGTCAGAATGTCACTCGGAGTTAATTACATTCCGAACAGTACGTCCAAGCATCATTGTAGATTTTTTACTGATTTTCCATTTTCGAATTGTATATTCTGTTTCTACTTTTTTCGACAGGCAAGATAAAATTTTCTCTCGAAAAGTTTATTTCCAATACATAAATGGGAAATGCAATGTCTCAATTCGCATGCACTGATGTCTTTCGTGGTTATAAAACTATGATGCTTGAACGACCTGCTATTTTGATAGAGTAAGTGGTTGACCGTCAACGTTGTTAACATCAGGATGTACTGTAGCTACATCAATTGTTGTGCAATTGGTTTCCTACAGAGAGACATATAGTACATAATAGCACACTAGAATAGAGCAACACACATGAAACAAGGAGTAGCATATCATTAGGAATTTACCAACAAAGAAGGAATTTAGCATACAGTCTGATATGAAGATTTCCAAGCCATTGTATTAAAGGGTAGCAAACCTCTGACGTTAACATCCCGGTTTCACCAAACGACATTGACTGTCAGTCAACTTTGACTTTGCGAATCCATACTTTGAATAATTATCTTTAAGTCTGCTCCCCACTGGTGCTTGCAACGGCATTCAAGGATTTTGTTCCTGAAACAATATTTTCTATAACTGATTGCCGCTGTGTAAATGTTTTAAAAAAATGTAATGGGTTGTATCATCAATCCAAAAGGTTATGAAAGATGCAATCGGTTGTATATAATATCATCAATCCAAAAGGATTATATATCCAAGTGATCAACGTCAACTTGGTACAATAGATGCAGTAGATTATCTGTTTATTGATGGTGTATTGTTACCCTAGGGCAACCAATTTGTCACCCAACGGCCAAATTTGCTCATCGACTCAGAGCTAAAATCTTTCACAAACCTCTTCCTTCTACAAAAAATTAAAACGAAGTCTGTTCAAATGAATCAATGATGTCACTTTATGAGCGGCTTAAATGTCATATGGTCCAAAAGCAATATTGGAAGCAATAAGCAATATTGGTAGATGAACATACCGACAGCTTACGTATTTCGATTATAAATTGTTCTGAATGTCTATACATAGTGAAGATTCGTAACATCTATTACTTGAGCTGACCCTTTATGTTAATTATCGATTTATAAAATGTGTATGTATTGATAAGATGTAAAAAATGTATTTTTGTAAAATTTGGTCGATAAAAGTTCACATGTTAAGTGGTTGCTCGGCAACATGAAACTGTGCGTGAATACAGTTGATGTACGTGATCGTTAATCAAGATACCCGGATGCTCTGACAGCCATGCAATATTCACCCGGACAATTTGCAAGGATAATCAGTAATAGCGTACATCGTCGTATCTGAACATATACTGTATCTTTACGGCTTCTCCGCAAATAACTAATGTTTGATAAACAAATGGAATGGAAATTGTTTGCAAGGCAAGGAGCACGTCCGCTTCCATTGAGAGGTTTTGTGTGTCAACTAGGCCGTAAAGTTACTCTTAAACTTAAAATATTGCATCTTAATTTATCTTTACCATGTTTTCGCACTTATCTCTTATATCGTTTTCCGAGGCCTTAGATGTGTGAGTGTCCCAAATCTTATCCATGGAAATCGCATAAACTTTCGTGTTTCCCGCCTCAAAAAGATGGAAATATTCAGAAACAAATGCATACGAGTTGTTACAAAACTCGTGAAACAAATGTCATCTTGTAGAACTAAGGTGTGATTATGACCACAGCATGTATGTTTCCTATAAACACATGTATATGACACAATAGTTCTGTAATTCTTTATCAACGCCATACATTGTCTCCAACCCAATCGATCGCTTCGAGAGCGACCGTTAGATTACAGGTGGAAATCTGATGCTCATTTACAACAAAAGCCAGAAAAAAATTACGATGGCAGTATTTTACACAAACATCTCCGAAATTACGTCAGAGTTTAGATGGCAAACGTTTTTGTTTATTCGTGCTGATTACTGACGATATCGATATCAATTTCTTTGAGGGGTTCCGAAGTAATCCTTCACTCTGTTAATTGTTATAGAACGCAGAAAATAATGTAAAACAAAAATATAACCCATTTCTGCTAAATAAAGCCATCAACCTCAAATCTATTGGCGTGTTAGTTTTCAATTACGTTCCGGTGGCACATTCGATGTCTGGTGGGTACTAAACTCGGGGCGACTACTGATCGCAACAATCAGGTTTGAGTAATTCTCCAGTAACACACTCAAGCGAAGGCAAAGTGCGTAGTGGCGTGCCGTCACTAGTTCAACTGCCATACATTATTTAAGCAATGAAGCACTCCCGGCGACAATATACCACTCGATTTTGACCTGTTCACTCATATGCACTCGCAATACGGTTGTTGGGTGTGATTTATTGCTATTATATTATAACAGTATATTGAAATTCTGGCGTGGAACGTCAAAAACGGATTTTTGCTCAAGCTGAGAGCTCGGGCGTATGCAAGCCATGAATTATTGCCAATATACCACGGTTCTTCTCCCGTTTCGACCAATCAGATCGCTGTATTTGCGCAATCAATATACTGGTATGATATAATAGGAATTTTTACATTCGTCTAGACTTGGTTCAAGTCGGTGACTTGAAAATGTGTGAGTGGGGTGAACGCGATGAAATGCGATCTGTTTTTATATGAATCATGTGAGTGGAGTGAACGCTCAAGTGGGATGTATGCGATGCTGGGGGAGTTTTGCCCGGAATCACAGACTTGGTTTTATTTGACGATCTGAATTGCTAGGCAACGCACTTTACTCCTCATTCCTCTTTTGGGTCGTGGGTCATGGGTACCTCATTCTTTAATTGGGTTCGCCTGTTGGATAAGTTTAAACATATATTCATCATTGTGTTTACTGATGTATTATCATGATTTTGCACATTGGGAGGAATCACCAACACACGGTGTTGGCGATAATGTCAAGTACGATAACTCCCAGCAAAGTCTTTACGATCACTGTTGTGTCACCGAAAACGGGTGAATGCACCCAAAGGCCCTGGGGTTGAATTGACATTTGGAAGTACCATCTAGTATTACGTCTGACTTCTTAAATTAGCAAAGACTTTTCCCCATACCAATATATTTTTGGAATTACCATATAATACTTGTCCCAAAAATATGCAAATTATGATCATGTGACCTCATTAAATATTCAAAATGGCCACCAACATATAAAATATTGTATTTTTTCAACAATTTTCTTCATTTTCATGGGAATTCCTCATTAATTTATCATTTTTCATCACCAAACCATTGCTTTCTATCATATCAGCATGAACTAATATAATATTGAGACAAAAACTATGAAAAAACACTGATATTTTGTATAGTTTTGGCCTGCTAAGTGTAATGTAAACAAAGGCTCTGTATACGGGTTAGGTCAGTCGAAGCATAATGTAACATAACATCCAGCATCTCATATTAAGAAATATTTCAAATGGTAAGTATATATATTTTGAATGACAATGAAACACTTGTCCCAAAAATATGCAAATACTAGTCATGTGACCTAATTAAGTACTCAAAATGGCCGCCAACAATAGAAATTTATCATTATTTTTACATGTTTTCCAATTTTCCAATAAAAAGTAATCATTATTGTATCATATCCTAATGCTGAATCACATTTTATAGTCCCATGACCATGAACTTTGATGTAAACTTTATATGTTATGATAAACTTTACACAGATTTGATATACCTTACACAAATTTTCTTGTCCTTACTCGTAAGTGAAGAATTATAAACAGCATCCTTAAATAGGGGTCAGACAGGTCAAGTATCCTATTTTATAACATCTGACTATTGAATTTATCAAATTTTGTCCACAATAACAATATATTTTTGGAATTGTAGAATATCAATTGCCGGGAAAATATGCAAATACTGGTCACATGACCTCATTAAATATTCAAAATGGCCACCAGTATTCTAAATTTACAATGATTTTCAAATATTTGCTTCTCTTTCTGGCGACATTCAAAATAATTTATCACTTCCCATTACTAAATTATGTCTAAATCCAATACAAGCTTCTTCCAAATCACAGAGGACACTTACGCTACAATCATTTTGCAAAACGCAGACTTTGATTTTTCGAGTTTGCAAATTTCATCCAATATGCATGCAAAAATTTAAGAACACACAATTTCATTGTAACCAAAACAACATTTTTTTTTCTTTATTAAAAAAAGTAAAAATAATGTAGCAAAACACTATAAACCAGACCAAAAACCCTCAAAATATCACAAGGAACCTTATCTGGACAAGGTGGGTTTTGTGGCATGTACGTATACATCATTAGTATAATAAAATTGGGTCTTAGAAGACAACACTATCAATATTGATGATATCACTGTCTTTTGTCATATTCTGAGTTATGCATGTCATCTCAAAGCTTTCCTCATTCCATCTACCAACAGTAACATTGAAGAGAAAAAATGCAGAAAGACCTGCAGTATATCGTCTGTATGTAAAACCTACTAAACTTTCTCATTGTGTTTTCTCAATTATAAATCACATACTGTCTCATTCTGCCTTCAATTGCATTTTTACAATCAAACAAATTACTCTGAAGAGAACAAAAGACTATAAACCCCAAGCATTATACTTGAAGACAAAAACAAATTGAGTATCTATACAGTACAAAAATGTCATATGATACTATTTTTACTATCAAATAAAGTACTCTGTAAAAAATAAATACTGCAGACCCCAAGCGTTATACTTGGAGACAAAAATAAATTGAGTATCTACACGGTCCCATATATCGTCTGATGCTGACATACAGTCACCGGTGGACCATCGTCCTCTGGTGAATGAATAGTTGACAGAAAACAGACTGGTTTACTATCCATCCAGGGCAGGGCCAGCTATCCCCAATAACATCGTTTCCCTCTGAACGTAGGTAAGCATGTCTGGCAGAGCGACTTAAATTTGACTGTTCCACACAGCCATGTGTCCTGTTGATAAAGGTCTTGCTATCCTAACACTTGTATAAACGTTGTCAGTCTACAGATAATGGCCTTAAATTAGTAAACCCTGCATAAGATCGAACACTCCTTGCCCTGCTGGCTTCACACTCCTTGCCTTCTGGCTTTAGGTTCTCTTTGTCTGAAATATAAACAAATACAAAATTTTTAAAATTTTTAAAATGTTATATATTTTGTGCAAATTAAGTTTCAGTAAGATAATCAAAATACAAAGCCATGCCTTTTTCATGGTGGCATATTCTATGAATAAGAAGAACAAAGCTTGTTGATATGGACTAAGGAATTACTATTACATCTCTCTCTCTCTCTCTCTCTCTCTCTCTCTCTCTCTCTCTCTCTCTCTCTCTGTCAGGGTAGTGCAAACATGTTGCAGTTACATATTTCAAATACTAAATTATATTATATCATGCTACCATGCGCCATTCTGATTGGACGAGCGCTCATTCCACCGATGCTAAAATACTGTTTTAGCACTGATAGCAGTGCTAAAACGGGCCCCTAAACCAGCATTTTCGAAAATTGCCCGGTCGGTGCATTTGAACGTACTTATCTAAATCGTAGACCCTCGAGAAAGACCGAAACAGTCCACTTTGTTTCAAAGACCGAAGACCGAATTTTGATATACAGATAAAGTGTGGGTCTGTAACTCACCTCTTGGTGTAAATAAGTTGGGATCGATGATGAAAGACATCTCTGAAGCAGCACGTTTGGGGTATGATGCACACAAATATTAGGGCGACAGCGCACCGTGCACTTTACGGGAGTCGAGACGCGATATATCCAAGTATGGCTCTTTAAAATGAAGATAGTATTCGTTCATACACAAATAAATTGACACTTCCTCACACTAACGGTATGTCAGATATTATTTACCAAAGTTTGGGCTATAACAGATCGGGATGTCCTAACGATGTAGACCAAGAAGTTCAAAAATAACGATGGGATGACTCCCTGGCGACTGCGACGATATTTGACATCAAATGCAACGAGCAATGTCAGCGTCGAGCTCTCCCCTGCATCGGGCAGAACACTCAGAATCTGCACAACTGTTCATCACAGTTGCAGTCATCGCAAGTCTGGATGATTTTAAAACTGCTTGTTCTCTGGTACAATTAACGTCCAAATTATCGATCAAAAATAGATCCTGTAACTTCACTGTGCCACCACTGAATGTCGCGACGGTATGCGGTACAGAATGAGACAAATCTATTTTTAGTATGCCAAAAAAGCCAGGACTATTGTTCTTATGTAAATTTACGAAAAAAATTGTTACTTTTTTCTTTTGATTTGAACTCTTGACCCATTTTCTGTGTGAGTGCAGCAGGTATGTTTGACAAGTATCGTTCGTGTTGCATGCGAATAAAATGCAATGTCGATATGGACGTAATGCGTATTTATCGTAGGACGGTGCCTGTACGGAGTCCCAACTCATAAAAATGCTCGGTCTCGGGCTTAGAATTTCCGACGTTCGATCTCTCAGACGTCTGTTTTCTGCATTTGGCGCCTAGAGTGATGAAAATACCCAAGTAAGACAAAAATACACGCAAGTTGATATAATATAATAGCAATAACCCCCTTTGCAGTCGGGTATACACTCGATTTTGGTACAATTCGCTCCATATAGCACTCGCCTATCGGCTCGTGCTATATGTCGCGCATTGGACCAAAATCTCGTGTATACCCTCCTGCGGCGGGGGTTATTGCATAAATATAAGAGTATGTAATACACTCTTGATGGAAATCTGCAAGGTATTAGCACCAACCTGTGTTCTGCTGCAGCAATTAAGGAGTAAATAAATAACAAACAAATCCTAGCCAAAATCCAATATGGCGTCTTAACTAGCGCCCTCGTGCGGTCATTTTGAGAAATAAGTTTGTACACAATACACAGCAATATGGGCCTCAAGCATGAGTGTAATCCTTTATTTTGATTCAAAAAAGGCCCAGGATGTGCATTTTGTGTTAAAAAATATAAATCTAACATGTAAAATTATCAAATCTTCGAAAATATAAAGTTTTCAAGAAAAATAGACTGTAGACTTATACATATAAAAAGTTTTATATAAATATTTGTTTTACAAATACAACATTGAAATTCATTGCAACAGAGTATTGTGTTAGGTAATTCATTAAATTAGTAGCTGTACCATCCTCAAATTCCAAAGGAATTGAACTATTGATATGAAACATTTGTAGGCCGGTAGTTGTAACCGAAAAGATTTGTTCATTTTTATTTTAAGTTAAACACATTGTCACGCTTTACTCCAAAAAGTTTGAAGCTTTAAAACATCTACTGTATGACTTGCCAACTCAGTGTCTGCACGCATAAATGAAATTATCGTGTTTACATATGAATTCAGTTCAGACAGGAATTCTCTTATAAACACAAACAATGCAGTTACAAATGCAAATTATGAGTTTGGAAGCTAAATACTGTCTCAACACACCAAAGGGAGTACAAAACGATAGTGCCTTTGAAATGAAATATACTTTAATGAAATACTAATCAAAAGTTACAATTACTTAACTTTGTATATTGTCTAGCGATATTCTCAAGTATTACAATCTGGTACCTGGTGGCAAATATATATATATATATATATATATATATATATATATATATATATATATATATATATATATATATATATATATATATATATATATAAAGGATTGGCCATGGGGTCAGATTAGGCAAGTCTGTGGTCTAGCTGATGCAGTATAGACTGGTAGATGCATTTCTTTGATGTTGATACTCATGCTAACTGATATTCATACTGCATCACACTCACATGGTCTACATTGGAGCACATCTCCTTTCACAACTCAAGCAGGGTTTGACAGACTAAGAAATTTTTGGAGACCTATCAATTGAGCCAGGACAACAGACAGAGCATACCTGTTAGATTTGTGAATAAATACCAAGTTGCATATTGTTATAAAATAATCTAGGTCCCAAACTCAGAATGTGAATGGCTTGTTTATTATATGTTGGGCGATTGGACATAAAAGACAATGTCTTTGAAAAGAACAAGAGATTTCAAACCTCTTTCCTTCTCATTTCTTCTTGATATCAACATTGGCAAAATCACTACACATTCATGTACTGCTAAGGGAGCCGTCATTATTTATGGCCGGGGGGGTTCGGAGGAATCTGAGGGGGGTCACTCAAAAAATCGAAAGCTACAAGGAGGGTTGCTCAAAAGTGGAGAACAAGAAAGGGGGGCTACTCAATTTTATTGACATGTATTGAAGCATTTAGTGGAGTTACGAATTAATACAACAATAATAGTAAAGATATGTATATTCATACCCGGTATTTGTGTACACACACACACACACACACACACACATAATATATATATATATATATATATATATATATATATATATATATATATATATATATATATATATATATATATAAAAATCATAATACAGGTGGTTTCAAGTAGAAACTCAAATCTCATTACACTGTGTGTTTTACGTTATTGTGATCTTCAGACGAGAATGATCAGCTATTCGACGTGACAAGCCTTATGTTAGAGGCTAGTACTGAGTACATTTTTCAGTATTTCCTGATTAAAGATTGATATACTTGCCTGATCATTGATGAGAAACGTCTGCTTTCTATATTCTACATTGCATAGGTTACCGATAGGGGAAAATGTGTAAAGCAAGCTTATTCTGATGCTATAAAGTTTAAAACCAGTTGAATGCCTTGACAACAAACCCATCTTTTATTGCAGGAAAATAATAATAAATAATAAATGTGAATAAATGTATGTCTGTCGCTATATTTTCGGTTTCAAAAAATATAGTTGAAATCAGTGAACTGAAATATAAGTTTCGGAATACTGTCTCAGATTTATTTTCCTTTGAGTTTTTTATACGAAAAAAATACTCCCCAAGTGCCACCAAATAACACCATTTTAATCTCTATTTTTCAAAAGCTCC
>LD361124.1:7712-18041 GCA_001465055.1 Ptychodera flava | reverse complement strand
TATATGATATTTCACTACCGTACATATCTTGCGAAGCCTGACTTCCTTTGTCAGAGTCTAACTTCGAAAATAGACGATACTAGACTTGTCAAATCGAGGAGATATATTCGAAATATATCGGAGATTTCACTACCATTACAAATCTGGCCTTACTAAACTTATGTTATTGTATAGTGCAGTAGTTGTAAATATCTGATATAACATAGAAGTGCAATGTTGCGGTGTCCTCCAAATTTTATCTGTTCTACTGATCCGAAAAGCGGTCGAACGATCGCGCCCTTTTGAGCTGCGCAAAGCTGCACGTTTTCTCCTCGATCCCCTTTCCTTTTCCCCGGTGCCTCATGAAAATGTTGGTACAGCCTGTAACAGGTATCCACAAAAAATCATAATTAAGCACCACTTACAAATTAGCTTGTGCAGGACTTTCGCGACAACTGAACGAACATCTGAAATCGACATTGTAATTTGTTCTATAAATACACATTTCCATGAAGTAACCTCTATGACATTCTACCCAACTATGAAGTTTAAAACTTTTGCCCCTGTATCGTAATTTTATATCCTTTTCCACTATGATAATGGTTTATGTTATGAAAATGGAAAGGTCCCCACTAACTAACAGTGTCCACGTTTTGTATCGGTAAATTCGTCGCTAAAAGCCTAATTGCTTTGTAGTTTTACGGACTTTTCGGCCGGCACAAGTCGGACAGACCATGGAAGTCTTTCTATTACATCTGGACAGAGTGTGCTGAGAGCAAAGTAAGTCAGATGTAAATGTTAGTTGTCCGATTTCCAGTCCAATAAAATAAGCGATTGTAAATATGATCAAAATTCATTACTGTAAAACATTTAGAAACTTGAATTGCAGGATGTCTTTTTGAATATTTAATGGCTCCGTAAACGGTAAACAATATTTGTATATATATATAAATATATATATATATATATATATATATATATATATATATATATATATATATATATATAATCTTGTAATTATATATCAAATTTTTACACTTGTCTTTTGCCCATGTACTCATCGTAAAGAAAATGATCATCCTGACCAGTAGAAAATATATTAATCACCTGAATATTACTTGATTATTTAACTCAATATATCCATCAACACTAAACGAAATTACAAAAAAGTCAGGTGATTAATATGTAAATCCTTGGCGTTTTTCTTTATTTGACGTCATCGTACATATATGCGCAATTACATAACTAATGTCTGAAATCGTGCATTCACGGTTTCAAAATAAACATATATATATACATATACAACTTAAGAAGCAATTTAGTCTAGTTGGGCAAATTTTGCATAGGCATTTGCATTTCCCATGACATCATTTCGAACATGAATAGCATAAGGGGTAAAAATAAATGGTCACGGTTTAATGCTGTGTACATCCCATACATTTTCTGTTTGAATGAATTTCTTGCTGGTTTCGGACAACTTCCATATCCGCAAAGCATATACTGAGCAGGATTTTTATGCTTTTGCAAGGCAAGGCAAGATGGCTGATACAAGTTTATTTTTTATGCAAACTTCATATTTCCTGCCAAAAGCGAAAATAATTTTCGTTATGCAATTGTTGAAAGGTGAGTCATATGAAATGAATGGATTATTAGTATGGTGGTTAAGTCTTAAAAGTAATTTGATTATTATATAAACTGACTCGCTGGCCGATTATATCACATTGCCCGTATTTCTCTAGAGTATGGTAGGTATAACCAAAATATCTTGGGTACCCATTACAAATTCGTTCAGAAATGAAGCGGTAATCATAATAACCCGTTAAGAATTAGCGCAGAGATGAAGCGGTATAGGGCTAAAATCAGCTTACAATTTTCACGGAGCAATAACATGACACGTTTAAGGAGAAACAGCAGAATTGTTTTAGAACAACTGTGCTAAAACTAAGACATCCAAAGTTAGTGGTAAAAAATTTTATTAGGAATATCACAATTAAAAATCAAGACATCCCGTCTCCACCACAATCCGTCTGGACGGACCTGTTCGCTCTTTCGGTGATTTTATGGGCGGATATTGATAAGTGTTATTGTAGCAGTGTCTTTTTTCATTTGTACAAAGATGATGGCGTTAACTGTCGTCTGCCACTACCAGCTTCAGCTCATTAGTTGAGTCATCGGTCAGAAATTGATATATCACTTATCAAAATTTTAACACTATAATCTGAAATATCAAAATATAGAATTAATATTTTTAAGCAACCATTTACATTTTTAGCAGAAGTGTGGTGATGTATTGACATTGGACTTCTACGGTAGCCTATATACTACAGTAATAATATGTATTAACGTTACATAGTATAAACGTCTCTTGTGCAAGTATGTCCCTGTCTCGACTGGAGTCGCAGTCATAATAAAGCTCATTCACACACATGTCTGATACAAGCAAATGCTTGATTGAATGAACGTTAAATGGCAAATACCAGTCGATTCTGGTTGTTCTTTGTTTAATTTGACCGTTAAACACTCTATTGCGTTATAAAGACAGACAATCAATGATGCAATTCTCTCAATTTCAAACAGTTTTTAGGTACTGAGAAAGTAATGTGCGATATTTTACAGAATCTTACTCTAGTCCTATCCAGTTTGACGCCTTTCGTTTTCCAGGTACACTTTGGTCGTATAACGATATAAACCACGGCTATGTACGGAAAAGCAGTGATAAATTTTAAAGATTTTTTTGACATTGTGATGTTATTTTCAAAAGCTGTACCCCTTCTCACCTACCGGCTCCAGTGACACTTCCGCAATGGGCTTTGGAGAATAAATTAGTGTCAGACAGTGGTTGCCATGCAATATCGGTGAGCTATTCTATCATTAATGACATATCTACATTTATCCACAGAGTGGGCAAACTCCTCTTCACCTGGCAGCGGAAAACGATCATGATGCCAATACAAGATTGCTGTTGGAATCTAAAGCATCCATCAACATACAAAATAAGGTAAGTGTTAATTGCACTTGGCCATGTCCATAATTATTTTCATGACTCGTACTCTTATCGAGAAAGCCATTTCCAATAAATCCTATTATAATACCAAATTTCATTCATGTTTCCTAAAATATTACAGAGGAGATGATAATTATTGTGAAATATCAATGGTAGCATGAAAAAGAACATATCATTGTTGCCTCTATAAACGCATATAACAGTTACTCAATCCATAGCTTGATATTAAGCAAACACGTGTTATCTGTGGTACGTGGAATTAAACTGCACAATCATGAAATAAACATAGATATCTCAGACTTTAAAATCCCGCTGATCTTAATGCATATATCGCCTTTGAGAAATTGTAGACATTAGGATAGTCATCGCACAGAACCGACCATACATATTGCTTACCAAGTCGAAACTGATGTTTTTATAAAACCCTACAAATTGTAGACAGGTAATTACAAAGACCCTTCCGCCACTCGTAGATTAACAAAGTATATGTGTTAAATCGTTTTGTCAACATTATGTTATACCATATCAATCACCATATCACTTGTGGTGAAGATAGTAAACCTCTTGTTGTTAGTTTTGAGAATGGTCGACAATGGTAACTTTTATTTTTATTTAAAAAAATAATTTTTTATAACAATGGGGAATAAGACTAGTGTTAGAGAATGGTTATAATGCAATTCCAGTGAGTCAATGCAAAATGTTATATATCTATATTTCTCCACAGAGTGGGCAAACTCCCCTTCACTTGGCAGCAGCAAATAACAGTGATGTCACTGCAAGATTGCTGTTAAAATATAAAGCATCCATCGACGCACAAAATAAAGTAAGTGCTATGTTGATCATTTTCCTCCACACTCATGTCCTGAGTTCAATTAATCTAGAACATTCTCAAGATCACTGTCCTTAGTGACCTCACGACCTTGAATTCAATTACTCATGTTTGGAATCTTCTAGAAATTTAATTAGTCAGGTAAGAGGATATATATTTAGAATAGTAATTAGCATATCAATGAAAGTTCTAGATTGTTCTTATATTCCCTTACATAACTACTTGAGTATACATATGTGACGGGCACATGTTAAAGTCATACATTTTGGATCGTGTCTCTTGCGTGTTACTTCAAGACATTGGAAACCCCAGCGGAAATACATTTCGTTTTAAAAAGGAAATTGCTTTTGTTCGTTTTTCACATGTAACAAAATCGGGGGCTCATCTGGGAGACGAACATTATCAGTCGTTTGACAGCACTTTGCCTGCCTTTTCCAAACTACTATATAATGTGAAATCAGCGAAATTTAAACATGGTGGAATTTAAGCCAGACAAATTTATTGAGGACCTTGATCAAGACACATACGATTTCCTTAGAAAAGACAACATCATGGCACTGGCCGATTTCCTTTAAGTGGAGGTTAAAAGATTTATGCGCAAGAAGGAAATTCAGTACAATATTGTAAAATATTTGGTTAGAGTAGGCAAATTTGAAAGAAGGAAATTCCTTCAGTGAAGGAATTAATTCTCAAGGGCTATGAATTCGTGCATGAAGCTTACCGTCAGCAAGAAGGAAATTCAGTACAACATTGTCAAATATTTGGTTAGAGTAGGCAAATTTGAGGAATCCATCTTGCATGTTTATGAGCCTGAGCCCTGTTTAGAACTCACGAAATTAGAAATACAGGCAGATTTGGAGCTGAAGAAATTAGCATTAGAAAAAGAAAAATTACAAATGGAAGAAAGAAAGGAAGACAGAATTACGAATGGAAAAAAGATAGAAAGAGAGAGAATTACAAATGGAAGCAAGACAAAGAGAGAAAGAATTACAAATGAAAGAAAAAGTGTTAGAAATGAAAGAAAGGAAAAGACATTTAGAAGAACATCGACTGCAGGAAGAAATGAAACGTTTAGAACTTTGATATACAGGAAAATTCTCCCCTTCCGACAATTTTGATATCACTATTCAGGTTAGTACCCCTCCCCCTTTCAAGAAAAGGATGTTGAAAAATATTTACTCCATTTTGAGAAAATTGCTCAGCGTCTGAATTGTCCTGAGAAGTCCTGGTCTGTGCTTTTGCAGAGTGCTTTGATGGGTAAAGCCAGGGGAATTTACATTCAGTTGTCAGTAGAGCAGGCTTCCGATTACGATTCTGTGAAGGAATTAATTCTCAAGGGCTATGAATTCGTGCTTGAAGCTTACCGTAACAAATTTAGGGATTGTGAAAAAGTGAAAGATCAAACTTATGTTAAATTTGCTCTATTTAAGGAACAGCTGTTTGATCGTTGGTGTTCGTCTGAAAAGGTTTGTCAGGATCATGAAAAATTACGTCAACTTATTTTGATTAAGGACTTTAAAAGTTGTATTCGAAGTGGCATCAAGGCATTTATCAATGAACAAAACGCAGATACATTGGAGGTTGCTGCACGTTTGGCCGATGACAATTCATTGATGCATAAAACTTCATTTCTCAGCAAACCATTCCAGTCCTTTTCATACTAACCGAAGCAATACAGGTAAATTTAACTCATTCTTTTTATCTAGTAATTTCTCAAAGGAAAGTAGAAAATCAAATGACAACAGTGCACAGAATTCAAGTAACACTCCCACATTATCTGATCCCAAGTCTCAACCTCCTTCTGGCAAATAATTTGGTACACTTTCTTGTAATTATTGTAAGAAAGATGTCTGATTGTTTCAAATTGAAAAGAAAACGTGAAGAACAAAGTGGATCTAAGCCAACCAGCTTATTTTCTTCATCATCTCAATTAGAGTCTAATAATGTCTGCAACACATTTTCTTAGGTTAAAGCCCTCTTATTCCCAATTAATGAGGTCAAGGTCAATTCTTCTCAAAGTAGCATTGTGGGTATTTTTGAACCATGTATTCACGATGGTTTAATATCACTTTCTAGTGATTTGTCTTCCGTTACCCCTGTCAAAATTTTAAGCTATACCGAGGCTTCCTCAACTCTTTTGTTGGCAGATATCCTGCTGTTTTCTGTAAAACATTTTCAGGTTGTAAAGTTCTTACTAAGGGGGTAGATTGTAATGGCTACATTCCTGTTCTTCTCCATAATGTCTACTTGTCTTCGAACTTTGTTTCTTGACCTGTGACTTTAGGTATTAAGCCTTTTCTACCTTTTGAAGGGATTAATCCTCTTGGAAACGACCTCCCTGGTGACAAGTTCACTAATAATCCACTTGTGACCAAAAAGCCTAGTTTAGGTCAGGATTCACAGCCAATTGAGCTTAAAATCCCTAACATATCCTTCATGTGGTGTTACTCAAGCCATGTCAAAGAAAACTTCTGAGAATCAAAATATTCTCAAAAATGATGTCACAAATGTTGACTTCAATGACACATTTCTATGTCAGGTGTTTGATACGGATCATTCCGTTATCCCTCGTTGAATTAAAACTACCAGTAAAACTTCTGCTGACCAAGGGCAGAATTTTTCAAGCTCAAATCTCATTGTAGAACTACACAAAGACCCAGATATTTTGTGTTTGTTTGACATGTTTGATGACCAAGGTAAGATTTCAGATAGTGATGTTTCTTATTATACTAAATCTGTGATTCTCATGCATAAATGGAGACCTCCAGATGTCTTGATTGATGACAATTGGAGCTATAAAACATCAAATTGTGGTTCCAATGTCCTATCATGCTGAAATATTGTGCCTGGCTCATGAAACCCCCTTCGCTGGTCATTCAGGAGTTAGGAAAACTTATCATAAAATTCGCAGTCATTTTCTTTTGCCTAATCACAGGCAGGATGTAGCACATTTTTGTAAAACTTGTCACACATGTTAAGTGGTAGAAAAAACAAATCAGACCATCCCAAAGACCTCTTTACAGCCAATCCCTGCATTTCAAGAACCATTTAGTAGGATACTTATAGATTGTGTTGGGCCCCTACCAAAAACAAGATCAGGAAATGAGTACATGTTGACAATAATGTGTACATCTACTCGCTTCCAAGAAGATATACCACAGAGAAATATAAAGACAAAGACTATAGTGAATGCTTTAGTCGAATTTTTCACTTTTTTCGGCCTCCCTAAATGTGTCCAGTCAGATCAAGTTAAAGGAAATTCCTATCAGACGATAATGATTGTCTGAATATTTTACAATAAGTGTAAGATTTTCGCACAAAACTCTCTGAAGCATATGAAGTATCCAGAGAAAACCTTGAGTCATCACAACAGTCTATAAAAGTCAAATATGATAAAAACACCTCAAAACGGAAGTTTGGAGCTGGGTCAAAAAGTCAAAAAGTTCTTGTTCTTCTTCCAGTTCCTGGCAGATCATTCCAAGCTCGTAGGCCATATCAAATCAACAAGAAATTAAGCGATCTAAATTACATCATAATAACTCCTGACAGGCGAAAACAAAAACAGTTATGCCACATAAATATGCTTAAGCCATATTTTGAAAGGCATAATCCTACTGTAACACAACCTGTCAGTGCACTCAATTCACACCATTATGAAGGTAGCGACAGTGAAACTGACCTGAGTGAAAATACCCTAGATTCAAAGCTGGTCAAATTCCAGAATTCAGAAATCCTTGGGAATCTTGAATCTACAAAGTTGGCAAACCTCCAGCTGTCACAACAAAAGACAGGTGACAGAACTGATCCACGAATATAAATACCTGTTCTAAGATGTTCCACGATGTTGATGTCGACAACAGTAAACCTGTGAAACAACATCCATACAGACTGATCTGCTGGTTAATGACTTTATTGAACCCAGTAAAAGTAACTGGAGTTCGCTGAGCGTACTTGTGCCCAAACCAGGTCAAAGTTATCGCATGTGCACGGACTATAGAAAAATGAACTCACTAACAAAGACGGATACTTTTCCAATCCCGAGGATTGATGATTGCATCGATCAAGTTGGAAAATCAAAGTATGTGACAAAATTTGATCTACTAAAAGGGATTTTGGCAGGTCACTCTGACAGATCGTGCTCGTGCAATATCCGCCTTTTTTACACAAGACAGATTGTTCCAGTACAAGGTACAAATGCCATTTGGAATGAATAACTCTCCTGCCACATTCCAACGGATGATTAATGACATCATTTCCGGTCTAGAAGTATGAGAAGGTTATATCGACGACGTTGTCTTATATACCGACACCAGGGAGGAACACATTAAACTCATATGGAAGTTCTCTAAAAGACTGAGTAAAGCAATGTTGACTGTCAACCTCGCCAAATCTGAGATTGGTTTGGCAAGGGTGACTTACCTTGGACATACTGTAGGACAGGGTGAGGTAAAGCCTGTTGATGCCAAAATCAGTGCCATTTCAAGTTTGTCCGTACCAAATTGTAAGAGACAACTGATGCGCTTTCTTGCTATGGCTAGTTGGCACAGAAAATTCTGTCCAAATTCATCTACAATTACTGAACCTTTGACTAACTTACTTAAAAAGAAAGTAAAATTTGTTTGGTCAGACCAATGTCAACAGGCATTTGATACACTTAAAGCCATACTACAAAGTGTTCCAGTCTTGTCTGCACCACATTTCAGTTTACCATTCAAGTTAGCTGTAGATGCTAGTGATGCGGCTAAATGTGCTGTTTTATTGCAAGAGGATAGTTATGGGATAGATCATCCTGTTTGTTATTTCTCACGCAAAATTAACAAATCACAGAAAAACTATTCTACTATTAAAAAAAATATCTTTTAAATTAGCTTCACAGCATTTTGAAGTTTATTTTACTTCTTCAAGTCAGCCAATAGTGGTTTATATTGATCACAACCCTCTTGTTTCCTGCAGAAATTAAAAGGCAAAAATTAGAGATTGTTATACAGGAGTTTAACCTGGACATTAGACATATTAAGGGCAGAGACAATTTGATAGCAGACTGTCTCTCTTGAATAAAGAGTTTATGGTTGTTCACATTTTTAATATCACATTTGTGAAAAACAGATTTTTCTTTGAAAAATTTTCTTTTTTGAAGAAGTGGTGTGTTATGTAGGTCACTTTCCTCCACACTCATGACCAGAGTTAAATTAATCTAGAATATGCTCAAGGTCGCTGTCCTCCATGACCTCACGACCTTGAATTCAATTACTTATGTTTGGAACCTTCTAGAAATTCAATTGGTCATGTAAGCGGAGATTTAGAACAGTAATTAGCATATCAATAAAAGTTCTAGATTGTTCTTATATTCCCTTTCATAACAACTTGAGTATAAATATGTGATGGGCACAGCTTGCAGTCAGACATTTGGGATCATGTCTCTTGCACGTTACTTCAAGCCTTTGGAATCTCCAGCATTATTAATTTCAAGACTTTTCAAGACCTTCACAGCAACACTGGATTTATAACTGTAGACTTTATGCAACTTCAAGCCTGCAAGCATGCCAAAGGGCTGTTCATTCATCCGACTGTCTGACACTGGAGCTATACCGTTCCAGCTGAGATAAGTGGCCTGTAAATTTTACAGTTTGTATTCTATCCCTTGACTAAGGGATTAGTTTTATTTTAACCGCGGGAACAGCGGTAAATGGCCTGAACGGCTGTACTCAACACGGGTTGCAGTATTTTTTTTAGAGAGAGAGAGAGAGAGAGAGAGAGAGAGAGAGAGCGTACATATTGGCCATATAAACAGAGTGAGTTGTAACTGTTGCGTATGTTCAATTCCGAATTTCGCCTGTAAAATATTACAAACTGAAGGCCAAAATACCTAAAAAAAAGTGCAATTCAGAACACCCAATCACAAAATTTGTTTGATTTGTGCGAGACCGGGAAGTAACTTTCGGGTCGCACATCGGCAGAGTGGGACCATTCCATGATAGCAAATCACTGATTCTCAGTTAACTGGGACAAATTGGTGTGAGCTGTGTCGTATGGCTATAAAAATGAACAGTGCATAGGAAAGTCTTATCGGCTGTTAAAACTTTAAACAAAATTGCTATTTTACACTAGAAACATCTACATGTACCATTTAAATGCATTATTTGAATAATTTTACCCTTTTCTGAATTTGTTTTTCTCATCAAATTCGCAGTAAAACGAATGTCGCATTCAGTATACTCTTTACGTTCTCTCTGTTCTAAGAAAATTTGCAGGGGTATCGAAATAGTTCGTTCCTTTTTTCTTTGTAGTAATATGTCACGCATTTATTAAAGCAAATTTTACGCTGAAGAATTACTGCCTTCATCATATTCTTCATGAACTTTCGTTGTCGTATAATCAAGGTAATTTACGTTATCGTTCATCAAGCAATGTTTGTCCACTGTTGATGTACGCAATTAATTCGGATATATTTCCTTATTCTGTTACAAAAAGAAATGGTACATGGACATGATTTGTTCTAGTTCTATTTCAGTAGTAA